>JAMKCH010032191.1:0-46638 GCA_023653785.1 Ophioderma brevispina | reverse complement strand
TACTTGCTAGCCCTCAGCGCAAGCATATCATTTTCTCAAACTCACAGTTTCCACAAGCCCGCATTTCAGATAAAGGTATTTTCACAAGTCCCCATTTTTATAAATTTAAACCTTAGCCTACCGTAATCGTTTAAGTTGTTTATTAATTAAACCTTGCAATTTTTAAATCGGGTTCTATCTACTTATCTACGATTCATACGAAAAATGGTCTTGAAAAACTTAAATACTCCAAACTACATACCTCCCGCACCCACAAACAACCGGTTTTGGTACAACGGTTTGGCATGATTACTGAATTTACCATAACCACTTTAACGTCAAATTGTTTCTACTAACCTTGGCTGCATGTGAAATGTTGTCTTAGTAAGGCGAACGTTGCAAGGTTTTTGCCGTAGAAGGTAGGACACTCCCTCCCGCACCCCGGCCATATCGTCCCTTTCTCCTCTTTCGACTGGTCCGGCCCCCTCCAATTTAGCGGCAGAAAACCAGGGCAACTCCGCCGTGTCACGGCACGGTGCGTTGGTCTACTGGAAGGGCAAAAATCAGACCCCGAGTGAATTGCTGACTTCGGGGAAACTTTTTTGACTTCGAATTCAACAATTTTACTTCCGGGTCTGATGTTTCGGGGTTTGATGTTTCTAGACATCCCCCCCGGGTGTCTAGAAACATCCGACCTAGAAACATCAGACCGGAAGTAATTTCACTCCCGGGTCTGAGGTTTCGAGGTCGGATGTTTCGAGGTCTGATGTTTTAGACAACCCCCCCGGGTGTCTAGAAACATAGACATAGAAACATAGACCGAAGGAAAATTTGACTTCGGCAAAAAAAACTCACTCCGGGTCTGAGGTCTGATTGTTTCGAGGTCTGAGTTTTCTAGAACATTCCCCCCCGGGTGTCTAGAAACATCAGACCTAGAAACATCAGACACGGAAGTGTAAAATTTTGTTAACTTCGGCAAAAAAACAAAAATCACTCCGGGTTATGAGGTCTGTTGTTTCGAGGTCTGAGGTTCTAGACATCCCCCCCGGGTTGTCTAGGAAACCATTCAAGCCCTGAAACTCAGACCCGGAAGCAACTGCATCCGGTCTGAGGTATGAGTTTCGAGGTCTGATGTTCTAGACATCCCCCCGGGTGTCTAGAAAATCAGACCCGGAAACATCAGACCCGGAAGTAAAATGTTGACTCGGCAAAAAAAAATCACTTCCGGGTCTGAGGTCTGATGTTTCGAGGTCTGAGGTTTCTAGACATCCCCCCGGGTGGTCTCGAAACATCAGACCTCGACAAACAATCCGACCCGGAAGTGAATTTACTGCCGGGTCTGATGTTTCGAGTCTGAGGTCTGTGTGTTCAGCGTGGATGTTCGAGACACCAATTTATCGAATATCTTTTCTAGAATCTGACAGTTTTAACATCACCAAGTAATAAATTGTGTATCACACACATATCGCATTTAAAGGATGAACTTTCGCGGCGCACATGTAACTTTATCACCAGGTATGTATATCCATAAGGACCTTTTCGGAAAAATCCAGACCAACTGACGATCACGCGGAAAGGGAGGTTAGCGTTGTTTTCATGTTTAAATCTGCGGTGCCTCTAAAAGGCAGACCGCAGTCTGCAGACGCTAAAAGGGGCAAGACTGCAGTCGGCAGACTCTAAAAGGCAGACTGCAGTCTGCAGACCGCTAAAAGGCAGACCGCAGTCCTGCAACTGCTGACACAACAACTGTTTGAAAAGTGTGGTATTTGTGACCTTGTCCTAGCCTTTATCCTAGCTTTGTCCTAGTTTTGTAACTTGTCCTTGTCCTTGTGTGTCTCACACACTGTCACATATGGTAGTTTGTTTTAGCTCGTTCATGACCCAGAGTGGCCGAGCCTCTGCTCATGCCCTTGCATTGCATGGGAGCGGATAGTTTATGCCTCGCATGCAAGTGACAATGGTTTTTCGTGGAAAATTTTGACAATACTGTGGTATTTAAAGCCCTTATTTATTACTACCCAAAATGCAATCTTTTGAGTAATAGGCCTATCTGCTAATTAGTTTGTGTAACTAAAATCAACATATTCTAGGGGTCCAAGTTTCATTTTTTAATTGTAGTAGTAAACAAGCAATCTGGTTAATCAGCTCTCAACAAGTCTGGCATCACTCACTATCAGCAGGCTCATCAGGAGAACAAATCAACCCATGTCTCTGTGCGAGATGATTCATTCTATATATAGTTCAGTACAGTTAGTTCACTCAGCGGTCTATGTTCTGCCTTTTTGAGTCTGCAGACTGCGGTCTGCAGTCTGCGGTCTGCCTTTTAGAGGGTCTGCGGTCTGCAGTCTGCCTTTTAGAGGAACCGTTAAATCTAGGGCCATTTTACACTTAAAAACAAGGAGGGTCCGCTCCCGTGGTCTTTGGGCCCATGCCATTTTTGAAAAGTGGCAATAATGGTTAAGATATACACGACATCCGTCATGTTTTCAATATTGTCATTTTTGGGTATTCCGTGAAATATTAATTACCCCTTTTAGAACGACGTATCAAAACACAAGGGTTTATTTTACTGTATCTAGATCTAAAATCTAAACGTAGGTATGTGTTGTCTCGCAAACAATATATATATGGTAATTGATGATGTGATGTAATATTCCAAATGAGGAACAAAATCAGACATAGCTCAGAGGATGAATAAAAGTATATTTAGTTCATTACTATAGGTTGAAAACGTTTCAAGACCTTTAGGTGCTTGTTCCGATTTATGTGTATTGTGTTATCTACTTGATATGCGAGCCCGACATTTGCACATACACATATCAAGTACCGTGAAACAAACTTGCGGTTTGGATGGTAGAAGCAAATATGCAGGTGCAACGCCCTATTCAAATACTGTGCAAGCTTGATGGTAACCCCTAAAACGGCGGTTTTTTGGTTATATCATTGGGAATGCAATGGATTTGAGGGCTCAAATTTCAGGACGACAATGAGAAAAATACGGCCTGATATCAAAATCGATACTACTTCGGGTAAATCAGGGGGTCCCAAACACGATCGGAAACACGCCCTTTAACTACAAACATAAGATTGGACAAAAACAACTTCTTAACGGATGTGACAGATTTAGTGCAATTAAAGGAGCATTTCGTGGGTCCAAACCTTCTGGGTTTATTCATGTTCACTAGATATATCCTGATAAAAACTTATCCAACAAAATGCGCTTCTCTCCCACGTCCCATAGACCACTGTGCTGCACGGGACGCAAACCGTTGGATTTCTAGGGGGGATATTGAGTTTTTGTCGCAGCATGTGGTAAAAAAATATTATGTTCTACCATACACTGTAAAAAAAATAAATAAATTGATTGAATGACAATGAAAAAAATGGCACAGTAGCAATGAAAAAAAAAATTGACCCCCCGGAAAAAATATTGACACTTCATCCAGAGAGGGCACAAAAATACACAACCTTAAACTGTCAATAAATAGTAGAGATCTTAATATATATATAAATGAGCATAAAAAATCTCATTGACCTACTTTTTCATATGTTGTACCATAAAAGATGTTTTGGTATTATATTCTCGGTTTCAAAATTACAGTATTATGAGTCATTGGCAGCATTTACATTAAAAATTGTGGAAATTCAGGATATTCCGGTGGTTTGCCCCTGGCACCACAGGGGCCCTTAACCCTCGTCTACAAGCCTTTTTTGTAACACGGTTTACCAAGGCAAGGAGGGGTGGTTACAACCCCCCTCGAGAATTCGTTTAAAACACCGATTGCTTATGATTTTGATACCAGGGATAGCTACGGTCCTCCTCTGTCAGTGATACCAAAATAAGTGCCAACATTACCTAGTATGGCGTTCACAATGGACGCCCTAAAAAACGTAGGAATATCGGAAAATTTTTTTTTTTTTTTTTTTCGTGAGTTTTTCGAGTTTTAGAGTTTTAGAGCCATCTGTGGCATTATATTTTCAAAAATGCACCATAAAATATACTTGGGTGGCAACCACCCCCTACCTTAAGACTTTGACGGGCATATACCCCTAACCCCGGTGAAGATGCCCCTCACATATTTTTTTCGATTAAATGACCGGAAAGGATGAGAGACGATTACCAAGAAAGCTTTTACGAAAGTTTTTGGCATTTTAGCACATCGGAACAAAGTTCACTAGGGGGGTTGGTAACAACCCCCCCCCCCCCCGAGGTAAGGGCGCCTGGACCCCACGCGCCAGACTCGCGTTTTGAATGGCACATGTATCAAACATGTTCTTATCATGTTCAATTCTTATCCCCCCCCCCCCCCCCACACCACACACACACACTTTACAAGATCTCCGTTGCTGAAGTTTGATCCTGGGTTCAGTAGGGGTATACTTTTATGAATTCAATACCGGGCGCATTTGTATAAACTCGCTTCATATTAATGCTACAGGCCCCATGGACGATATAACACAGAAAATCATTTGTTGCTGATTCTGGACAAAATATAGGTATGTATGAAGACAGCTAAAAATGTCTGACAGTGGAAACAGTAGTTGTGCTTGTAAAAAGAGGAAATTTCAAGCTTTATAAATAAAGTATTTGCTGTGACATGAATGTCACCCACCCCTTAATCAGAACCTGTGAAGCGGGTTTGAAAAAGTGAAAAATCTAGCGTAACGGTACAGAGGTCAAAAAAGGCTGAAAATGAAAGAAAAAGCTAAATTGACTTTTTGAAAGCATACAAAACTGAAAATCAGCTGAAAAGCTGAAATATCACAGCATGCTTAATAACCTTGTTGTCTTGTTTTGGCCTATCGCCATCTTTGTATAGCATGTATCCTATTACAGATACATGCATCTGAGATGCAGATATTTCTTAAATTCCAATTCCATTTTGCTATGCAGAAACTCTATTTCGCCCCCCCCCCCCCTCCATGGAAATCTAATGGGCGTCCCTATTTTCTTGCCCATTAACGGACAGAAAATATCAAAAGTTACGAATTTCTTACAGATAAGCCCAAATCTGGGGACGAGGTTGTGGCTCACGAAAACGGCTCTATTCAAACCCTATTATATTACTCCCTTGCAAACATTTCCCCCTTTTTTTTTTAAAGTTAAAGTTAAAACGAATTTATTTTTTTTTTATTTACCTGTGCTTGGGCTTGGTGGTTGGAAAAGAAAAGAAAAAATAATGCCTACCAGACCCCACAACAAAATCAAAAGTTTTTTTAAAAACAAAGAATTACATAAAAAATTGAAATATTCTTAATCTTACAATAACAGCTATGACAGCAAATACAATCAAAGGCTCATTCCGTGAACAGTAAATCTAAACCTTTATAGTTCAAAAGCTCATCAAAATCCATACCAAATGTCAATGTAAAATGTTAATCAACACACTATTGGTATTTACAGTGAGAAGTATTCCAACAATAATGTGGTTAATAGCCACATGCCTGGTTAAAAAAGCATAACACAACGGTTAATGACCTTTACCCACACAGCTGCATAAAAGTAAAGTCCCGGAATGCCCCTTTAAATTGTGTACATGGACGCAAAAAATGTTAGTAATAAACATCAACACAATGGGAGCATCACATTTGCACATACAAAAACAGTTGATTACTCAGTTAAAACAAAGTGTTCATGTATTGCATATGCCATATATAGTCATCATTATCTACCATCGTAATAGTAAGGAATCAAACACATTAATACTTTGAGTGAACATAACTTGTAACCTTCAGCCCTAACACAAAAAATAGACAATGCCCTATTTTTTATTATGAAAAGACATTCGTATTCCTGAGAGCAGTCAACCTTTCTGCCTTCTCGCGTGTTAAAGACCAAAATACTCATGGGGTTTATTCTCCACTTTACATCTGGAAATATAACGTCTTGCCAGTAGATATATGAGTTTTTAAAGTAATTAAACCATCGTGAGCAGTGCCAAAAACAAACCACCTAGAAGTTAATCTGCATAAATTCTCCCAAATCATACTGATCAGGAAATAATCTTATTCCAGAAATCTTTAGTAAAACATTTACAATCCCACATAAGTGTTTAATGGTTTCTCTCCCATACCGCAGAAACACACAGTCCTCCCTATCACTCAAAACCAACTGTTCTAAAAGGCTATTTGTTGGGAGAATATTGTGAATGAATCTGAACTGAAAAATCTAGAATAAGTATCCATAGTAATTTAAAAGCCATAGAAGTAAATATCAACACAGTTATCAACACCTCTTACAGTTATCAATCACCTAGCTCTAGAATTCCAAAAAATGTTGAGACGGTAGGGCATGCACCTGTCTGAGTATTCATATGCAAAATTACTAGCTCTCTGTGTTTTCATGAGTTCAGACAACAGGTGTCAGATTCCTTTTTACTGCTGTCTGCTGTAAACAGAGCGAGCACTCAGTTACCAATAATGACTGACCTGTTATTAACTACACCAAATACTTGGACAAAATTACCATTAAAAGAGGGTACTTAGTTTTTAATTCAGTAAAACTCATTAAATCTGTTGTGCACAGATAAGATATAGTTAACATCGATTTACTCAATTTCTTATAAAATACACTCTTATGATTTATACGGATCTTTGAGTTATACAAAATTACTTTGTCACCACACCTCATGATTACTCTAATTTTAAACCGACCTTTAAATAAATTTGTAAGGAAAAGTATACCTGATATGATCCAGCTGCAAATCGGACACATTTTTAGGATCACATTGCCCAGATCCAACTTCCCCTAGTTTTCAATTCCTAGAAACAAAAATTTTCCATTTACCCACAGTTATCGGGTCAAGTATCTTTTGACCTGTAATTTAATTGCAATCCATAAAATGAAAAATATTGACCATATTAAAGGCACCATCTCAATTTATTAAAATCGGCTATCTACTAAGCTTATCCGGTTTTCTATTCCAGATAAAAGTTAAAAATAGCCTCTCAATTTTTTCAATCTTTATCTGGTGGATTTGGTAAAACAGACAAGAGGTATGTTAATTGTGTACGGCTCAGTGACTATACAACCACCTTCATGGGGTAAGACCTGATGGAAACATGTTTAGGATATGAATCATTTCCCTAGGATGCTGTCATAATTCAGTTTCAAAACATTTCCTCTTGTTAAAGATATTGTATCCTAAAAATTGATAGGACCTTAGACCCAATTAAATTATTTCAGAAAATAAATGGGTATTATCATTTTTAATCGAACCAATTTTCAAAATAGATGATTAGTGTAATTCACAAAAAAAAACCAAAACTGATACGGACCCAAATTTTTTTATGAGCTTAGTAGAATACAATAAGGATTCTTTACTGCCCCCAAAATTAAATGTGGATCATCCAGCATTACTGAGTAAGCTTTAACTTCGTTATTCCCATCAATAGCGATACCTCTAATGTTTGATCTAGTTACCGTTACAGCATAGCGGATCTCGGCATAGAAATAAAAAACGTAGTGCTCAATGGGCAACCTTGTCTCAGATACGGGTCAAAGTAAAATAAGGAGACACATGACCTTTGATTAACTATGCAACTTGCTACTTCATTCTAGAAATAATTTATCCAGTTTTTGAAGTAACAGCCAAAAACAAAAATTTCAAACATTAAACAAAAAAAAAAAAATTTTCATTTAATTGGTCGTATGCTTTCTCAAAGTCCAGGAAAAAAGGATACCTGGTATATTCATATCGTGTAATCAATCATATCAAAGAAATGAGTCGATGTTGTTCACCTATGTAATGCTCTTTGACAGAAAAACCAGTTTGATCATTTGATATTACAAATTTTAATATTGTCTTTAAACCATTGGCAATTGGTCTAGAAGCAATTTTATTAATCTGTGTTTAGAGTGCTAATTGGACGCCAATTTTTAACCATGATATTCTTACCCTCCTTAGGAATTAAAGAAATCACACATCTTCGTGATGTCAGTCAATTCACACCTTATAATAACAATAATTGACAATCCACAACAATCTGCCCTATTTCTTCCCAAAAAACTTATAAAAACTACGGGTAACCATCTGACCCTGGGCTTTGTACCATTGTTCATTTCATTACATAAAACTGTAATGGTACATTCTTGCAAAGTTAATATCTTCATAACGATTGTATATTTATATTATATATATATATTTATATTTAAAGAATATATCTATAGTATATATATAAATATATTTATATATTTATATATAGATATAATATTTAGTTTATATATATAGATTCTAAAAAAACACTCATCTACCATTAAAGGTCCCAGGAAATGAGCCTACTCCTAAACTTTGTGGACATCCTTGCATAAACAGCCAAAAAGAACACACTACCAGTGGACTCATTTGTGAAACTATTGATTATCAGCAGCCAAGTCATGATAATTTCACACCATCCCCTGGAAGTTTCTATTTACTCTCTGATAAATCAACGGCAAAACCACAAGAGGTCATCACCAACCCAAATATTCAATGCTTTTCTGGCCTCCTTTAACCTTGACCAAATCACATCAATTCTAGTTCTTTCCTGGGAACCTTAAGACAAAACAAAGGCATCACACGATTAGCACCATTCTCCATACCTTCAATTTATTTACAAGACAACCGTTTTTCTTAATCATCTCATTAGTCCATTGAATAACCATGCCCCCTTATTATAGGTATATAATAGATATTATATATAATATTTATAATATATATTTATAATATATATATTTATGAATAATAATTTATATATATTTTTATATATATAATAATTTAAATATATATTTATATATATATTTATATATATATATATCATATTTATATATCCCTGACGTACCTAACGTATTTTCCATGTTGATGGAACCTGACGATTGAGATTTTGGAGTATGTCGCCCCCTACCCTGACTATCAATTTATGTTTTTTGAACTAGCATTCAGCAGACCGCTCCTCTCAAGTCCACCGGCCACTTCCAGTTGAAGACGAGGAAGCGGTACACTCTTGGACTTAGTTCATTTTTGAAATGGTTACGTACGTGACATTTGCCCAAGGTTCGCTTAGTAAATCTAGGGGGATTTTCAGCTTACCAATGAAGTGGTCCGCAAATGGAAAAATCTCGCTGCCGTTGCCCGGCTACGTGACTTTCACCATAGTTGGGTTCATAATCTAGAGCGATTTCAACCGCTGACCAAGGAAGCGGTCTTGCTCTGGACTTAGGTTCATTTTTTGAAAAGTCTACACGACGCCGTGGCCCGGCTAGGTGACTTCTCCTAAAGATCTAGGGCGACTTTTCCCGCTAACCAAGAAGCGGTTCCGCTCTGGACCATTAGTTCATTTTAAGTCTAAACATGCCCGTGTTGGCCGGCTAGTGACTTGTCACCTAACGATCTCTAGGGCGACTTTCCGCGGACCACGGAAGCGGTCGCTCTGGACTTAGTTCATTTTTGAAAATTCTCCACGTGCCCGGGCCCGGCTAGGTGACTTTTTACTGAAAGATGACTAAAATATCTAGGGCGACTTTTCGCTAAACCAAGGAAGCGGGTCCGCTCTCGACTTAGTTTCATTTTTTTAAAAGTCCTCATCCGTGGCCCGGCTGGTGACTTTTCATTTCACAACCGAAAGATCTAGGGCGACTTTCCGGAAGCGGTCCGCCTGGACTTATTCATTTTTGAAAGTCTAACATGCCGTGGCCCGGCTAGGTGACTTTTCACCGAAAGATCTAGAGGGCTACTTTCGGCTGAACAAGAAGCGGTCCGCTCTGGACTTAGTTGTTTTCTGAACTCTGACTTAGTTTTTTGAAATTCTGAGATGTACTGTCATCGCTATAGTTATACGTTCTGGTCGCGGCCCACTTTTCTATCCTTAGAGCAACTTCAAAGCGATGCCCAGTAGCTTAACCTCAACTGACTGGTGCGAGTTTGCTGTCATAAACTAGGCATGATACGCACCCTTCTAAAAACATTAGATTGAACCATAAACACCCAATCCTAAATATGTTTTGCGTACACCGGTAGGTAGCCAACATTTTATTAGAAAGCTACCGGGTCATGTCTTGGGGAATGAATCGGTTTAGACTCCGCACTTTTTACCATTGTTTTAACCTAATGTTTCGGCCTACCGTAGGACCCTGTCCCCACCCCTGACCTCTAACCGGTCACAACATCTGACCTTGGGACCCGGGGCAAGTGACCTTCAATTGCGGTAACTCAAGGGGCGGCCGCACGCCTGTTTTGGCGCGTGCAGACCGTCTGTTGAGCCTACTGCATGAACCGGACCCAACACCTGCACCTGTTACACGGTTGTAACCCCTGACCTTAACCTGTCAAACGACCCCTTCAATTGGCGTAACTAAGGCGGCCGCAACGCCTGTTAAGGCGCGTGCAGTTTACCGTAATGTTGGGCCTACTAACTGCTAACTGGCCCCAACCCCTGAACTTTACGCGGTTGTCACCCCTGAACCTTGACCCTGGCAACTTACCCTTCACTTGGAGGTACTAAGGGTCGCCGCACTGCCTGTTAAGGCGCGTGTCGTTTTACCGTATGTTCGGCCTACTGGTCGATTTAATTAACCCTTTTTGGCTAATTTATGAGGGAATTTGTTTTTTGTTTTGTTTTTTTTATCAATTGTTGTTTCTGTAACCACATATGTGAATTGTTTTTTGGTAATTTGTGGGAAAAGGGTAATGTGTGTTCTTTTGTCTTTTTTTTTTTGTTTTTTGTTTATAACTTTTTGTTGGTGGGTCAAACAGCTGTTTATCAGCGAGGGTACATTTTCTATCAGATTTCTTTGGTGATTGCTGGTAGTAATTTTTCGCTTCACACTTCGGTGGTAGCAGTAGCTCCAGGCTTCAAGTCTTGTATGGTGGAGTAGTTTGTATTGGGAACTGTTGGTTAACCACGCACCACGGCAGGGGAACCTAATTCTCCTGGAGAGGATAGGGCCCGGCCATTCAGTTCCTTGCCGGGCCGGGTACAGGATCCAATACCGGTCGGATGAAGCCGCCCATGTGTGGTTTATTGGCCAGGTTCCAACTGGACTTGTGTGGTAGCAGGCACTTGCAGCGATTGCCGGTGGACTGGATAGGTAATCAGTAGCTAGCTGCGAGATTGAAGTTACAAGTCCTTGATGTTAGTTGACTTGTAAGACTGCCGGCCTGCCGAATGGTTAGGGCAGATCAACTGAAAGTAAAAGTGTCCTGTCAAGCCAAATAAAGAGATGGTGCTCTCGTATCGCACAACATCTTGTGTAACAGTTAAGCGATCTTAATGGAAAAGTCATTAGTTCAGTGGTGCACTAATCGCTCGGCAAAACACTGTATGGCTTCAGCCTATGTTCAATGTTGAACACAACTGGTCACTGGTGGGTTTTCGGAACAACACTGCGGGCACGTTCAATGTCGTTTGTCCGAGTAAGTCAGCGGACAAGTTAGCAAGGCAGGGGGGCCCACATTCGGCACAACCTTCCTTTAGGCTTTCCGTTATCTCAAAATGCTTGCGCAACAGTCACGCTGTTTTGGACCGCGAGCTGGTCGCTCACTTCAAGGCTGCAAAAGCTGCACAAAGAGGAGCGATGGTAGACGAAAATGCACTCCACCCGACATAGATGCACCCCGCAACGTTCTGCAACCGAACTTCGTCCGCTTCGGCCTTTCCTGAAGCCGTCGTTCTTCCGATTGTGGGCATCTCCGACAGGTGCCGGATGCCTCTTCCTCATATTAACCAGCTCATGGCCCGGTCCCACCCCCCCTGGCCCGGCCCTATTGGTTGTGGCATGTGCCTTACTACAGTTTCGATCTGGGGGAACTGTCCTCCGGCCTAACCGGCAATGACTCCTCGGCCAGTTTGAGATAAACCTCGATGGCGAACAATTCTTCTACAGTCACCGGGTTTGCCGCGTGTGCATTGTGGAACACGATGTAACAATTCAGGCATTGACCCGCTGATATCACCCAAGAAGTAAAGCAACCTGCTTCCACCAGTGCTGACTCGTTCTCCAGCAGGAGTTGTAATGCACGTAACTGATCAGTTTTGTCAACGCCGCTCCTGTCTTGTTGTATTCAACAACTACGGGCGGAGCGCGATAGTGCGCCCTCTTTTCTCTTTCTTAAGCCTTTGGTGAGCCGAAAGCTCCGGCTGATCTTCTCGGGATCATTGGCATAGCGGTACCCGTTATGCGCAATTGAAATTAGTGGGACCACCTGGATGTCTTTCCACAGCGTTGAACGTTGTGCGCCCATTTTTGGCCGCCATAAAAGGTACCACGCGGGGCTTTTCCAGGTTCTTGATGACATCGGCTCGAGGGTTTTTGCGGCTATCTTTTAAGAAGTCAGACGGCAGTCCCCGTGAATTCTCTTTCACACCTAACGGCCCCCGTTAATAGGTATCCATCGCTCCACAGTTTCTGTGCTGGGCTATAGATAGGATCCGTACAACTGTCACAGTAATTTGATGAAACTTGTTGTGTGACTCGATGTCGCCTCGAGCGCGAATATCCCACCTTTCCGCGGCTTTGTTTAGGTGGCATAGGCAGTAAAGTTGCCCATGTATCCAGTGTCCCAGTCGCATAATGCGACATTCTGAGCCCTGGCTGTAGGCTTGGTTGCTTCGATTGTCTCAGCCAACGTAATGCCCCTTGTCTACGGCACCATGCTTCATCGAGAGATTGTTGCGGATAGCAGTTATACTTCTCCTGGCAATACCGCGAACAGTGTCCCATGCGGACTGGACCTATCCAGCGGATGCTTGCATGTATTGAACTTACCTCTTTTTCCTTCCTGGTTTCTGCAATCATCTCTTTGGGTCGGTAGCGTGGTCCGCAGAAGAGATGCTACCAGTCAGGACTTCCAAAAAAAACGATCTAGGGCGACTTCCCGCGGAACAAGGAAGCGTCCGCCTCCTGGACTTAGTTCATTTTGGAAAGTCAACATTCCGTTGGCCCTGCTACGTACATTCCGTGGCCCGGCTAGGTGACATTTTTCACACCCAACGATCTAGGGCGACTCCCGCTGAAACAAGGAAGCGTCCGCTCTGGACTTAGTTCATTTTTGAAAAGTCATGCCCCGTGCCTGCTACTTATGCTTGGCCCGGCTAGGTACTTTTCACCGAAAGATCTATGGCGACTTCCCGCTGAACAAGCAAGCGGGGATCCGCTCTGGACAGTTCCTTTTTGAAAAGTCCCATGCCGTGGCCCGGCTATACGTCGTTCTCCCATAAGCATTCCTGTAATCCGCTTTCTCAAAGTCCAGGAAAAAAAAAGGAACTGGTATATTCATAATCTTCGGTAATCAATCATTATCAAGAATGAGTCTGATGTTTTCACCTATGTATCTCTGACAGAAAAACAGTTTGATCATTGATATTACAAATTTTAAATTTCTTTAACCATTGGGCAATTGTTAGAAGGCAATTTTATAATCTGTGTTTAAGAGTGTTATTGGACGCCAATTTTTAACTCATGCATATCTTACCCTACTAGGAATTAAAGAAATCAAACCTCTGTAGTTGATCGTCAGTAATACAACGTTTTATCATAACCAAGTTAATGGAAAACAATCCACAACAATATGCCCTATCATTCCAAAAAAACTTATAAAAATAACTGGGTAACCATGACCCTGGGCTTTTACCATTGTTCATTTCATAACTGTAATTGTACATTGCTGCGAAGTTAATATCCTTCACAACGAATTTAATTATTATTTATATATATAATTTATATTTATATATATATAGATTATATTATAGAGATTATATATTAATATATATAGATACATGTAGATTTCAGATATATCGATTCTAAAAAAAACTCATCACCGATTAAATAGGTCCCAGAAAATGAGCCTATCCTAAAAACTTTGGGACCATTCCATTGCAATAAACCAGGGACAGAAAAAGAACACACTACCAGTGAATCATTTGTGAAACTATTGATTATAAGCCATGTCATGAATAGATTCCACACCAGTCACCTGGATTTTCTATTCACTCTCTGATTATTAAATCAACGGCACCACAAATGAGGTCTCCCAACAAAAATATTCAATGGCTTTCTGTTCCCTCCTTGTAGACTTGACACAAAGCCACATAATTCTATTTGCCATTTCCTGGGCTTTAAGACAAAAAAACAAAGGCAAACACTAGGGCACCATTTCCCCAATACATTGCAATTTATTACAAGGACAAAATTTTCTAATCTCATTGTCCAGTGAATAACCATGCCCCCTTTATATTTATTATGATAGATATTAATAGAGAGGTAGATAGAGAGAGGGAGAGAGAGAGAGAGGGATAGATGAGGAGGTAGATAGAGGGAGATATAATATAATGGAAATATATATTACAGAGATAGTTAGATATATATATATATAGTTAGATATCCCTTACGGGACCATACGGAGTTTCCTGTTGATGGAACTGACGATTGAGGATTTTAGTAGGGCGCCGCTAACCCGACTAGTCAATTTAGGGTTGAACAAGCATTCAGCGAGACCGCTCCTCTCAAGTCCACCGCCCACTTCCAGGTGAAGACTCCGGAAGCGGTACACTCTGGACTAGTTCTTTTTGAAAATGGATACGTGACATTCACCCAAGGTTCGCATAGTAGATCTAGGGGGATTTTCAGCTGACCAATGAAAGTAGTCCGCAAATGAAAAAATCTCGCGCCGTTGCCCGGCCTCGGACTTTTCACCAAAGAGTTGGGTTCATAATCTAGGCGATTCGCTGACCAAGGAAGCAGTTCGCTATGACTTAGTGATTTTGGAAAAGTCTACACGCCGTGGCCCGGCTAGGTGGACTTTCTCCAACTTTTCCTTTTTTTTTTTTATTTGATCTAGGACGATCTTTCCGCTAAACCAAGGGCGGAAGCGGTCCGCTCTGGACTTAGTTCATTTTGAAAAGTCTTACATTGCCGTGGCCGGCTAGGTGAATTTTCACCAAAAGATCTAGGCGACTTTCCGCTGACCAAAGGAAGCGGTCCGCTCTGGGACTTAGTTCATTTTGAAAGTCTAACGCCGTGCCGCTAGGTGACTTTGTACCCCAAAGATCCAGGGCGACTTTCCGCTAACCAAGGAAGCGTCCGCTCTCTACTTCAGTTCATTTTTTAACAAGTCTCTGCCGGGCCCGGCTAGTGGACTTTTCACCGAAAGATCTAGGGCGACTTTCCGTGAAGGGTTCCGCTCTGGACTTAGTTCATTTTTGAAAAGTCTACTGCCGTGGCCGGCTAGGTGACTTTTCACCGAAAGATCTAGGGCGACTTTCCCGCTGAACAAGGAAGCGGGTCGCTCGACTTAGTTTTTCTGAACTTGGACTTAGTCCATTTTTGAAATATCTGAGATGTACTGTCCTCCTATAGGTATAGTGCTGGGTCGCGGCACTTTTCTATTCCTTAGTAGGAGCAACTTCAAGCGAATGGCCCCGACTTACCTCACTGGACTGGTGCGAGTTTGCTTGTCAGAAACTGGGCATGATACACACTCTCTAAAACATTAGATATAACCTTAAACACCAATCATAAATAGGTTTGCGGAAACCGGTTAGGTAGCACAATTTATTAGAAAAAAGCTACCGGGTCTGTCTTGGGGATGATCGGTTAAGACTACCGCACTTTTCTTTTTTACCATGGTTTCCGTAATGTCGGACTACAGTATGACCCGGTTTCCCACCCCTGAACTCTAACCGGTTACAACCTCTGACCTTGACTCGGGCAAGTGAACCCTTCAATTGGGCGGTAACTAAGGGGCGACAGCACGCCTGTTAAGGCGCGGTGGCAGACCGTAATGTTTGAAGCCTACTGCATCGAACGGCCCCAACCCCTTGACCTTCACGGCTTGTGTAACCCCCTGAACTAACCTGGGCAAGGACCTTCAAATTGGAGGTAATAAGGGGCGGTCCCCCGCACCAAAACGCATGTTAGGCGCTGTGCAGTGTTAACGTAATGTTGGGCCTACTGCATGACTGGGCCCCAACCCTGACATTTACGCGCGGGGGTGGTGTACCCCCTGACCTTGACCCGGGAAACTTACCCTTCAATTGGAGGAACTAAGGGGCGGCCGCACGCCTGTTAAGGCGCGGGCAGTTTACCGTTAAGTTCGCCACAGGTATATTTAATTAACCCTTTGATAATTAGATGGAATTGTTGTTTTTAATTGGTTTGACAATGTAAGTGTATTGGAAGTTGTGGGCAGGGAATGTGTTGTTCTTTTTCTTGAATAAGGTGTCAACATCTGTTTTACCAGACATTTTCTTATTTATAAGATGTTCTTCTGGTGTTGCTGGTAGTCATTCGGATTAACTTGGTGTAAAGCAGTAAGGCTCAGGCTGACAAGTCTTGATATGGTAGGAGTTTTGTATTGGGAACTGTTGGTTGATTAAACCAACGCACCACGGCACAGGGGACATATATTATCCGGAGAGTGGATAGGGCCCGGCCCATTGAGTTCCTTGCCGGGTACAGGTCAATACCGGTCGATGAAGGCCTCCCATGTGTGGTTTTATGGCAGGTTCTCCAACGTTAGATGTAGCTGGACTTGTTGTGGTAGCACACTGATGAGCGATGCGGGTGGACTGGAGAGGTTAGCAGTAGCTGCTGAGAGTTGGAAGTTACAAGTCCTTGATGTTAGTTGACTTTGTAAGACTGCCGCCGGCGACGGGTAGGGCAGACAGCTGAAGTAAAAGTGTCCGGTCAAGCCAAATTAAACAGATTTGGATGCTCTAGTAAAACTCAGAACAACATCTTGTGTAACATTTAAGCGATCTTAAATGTAAAAAGTCATTAGTCAGTGGTGCACTAATTCGCTCGGCACAAACACGTATGCGTCAAGCCTAGGGTCAATGTAGAACGACAACGGTGCACGGTGTTTTCGATCAAAACTGCGGCACGTTCAATGTCATTTGTCCGAGTAAGTCGACCAAAGTTAAGTAGCAAGCAGGGTTGCCTAGCATTCGCACAACCTTCCTTTAGGAGTCCGTTCATTCGTCCAAATGCTGTTGGCAACATGCACGCTGTTTGAACGCGAGTGGCTTAGCTTCAATTCAACAGGCTGCAAATACGCTGCACAAAGAGGGAGGATGGTATTACGAAAAAAAAAAAGCCACCCACCCACAGGATGCACGACGCACGTTCTGGCACCCGACTTAGTCCGCTTAGCTTTCTGAAGCAGTCGTTTTCGAGTTGTGTGGCATTCTCCGCAGGGTGCCGGATCCGCGATGCCTCTTCCTCATACACCACCAGCTCATGGCGCCCGGCCCTCCTATTGTTAGGCTGTGCCCTTACGACAGTCGATCTGGGGGAGGGGGGGGGGGAAAAGGCCTCCGGCCGAAACCGCACTAGCTCCTCGGCCCAGTTTGAGGATAAAACCTCGAAAGCGAAACAATTCTATAGTCGCGGGTTGCCGCCGCATTTGAACCCGATGTAACAAATTCGGCATTGACCCGCGATCGGTGATATCGACCAAGAAGAAGTAAGGCACCTGCTTCCACCAGTGCTGACTCTTTCTCCCGCAGGGTGTCTGCACGTCGTCCCTGATCCGATTGTCAAGCCGCCGCTACTGTACTTGTTGTATTCAAACAATACGGGGAGGCGGCGCGGCGATAATGTGAGCCCTCTTCTTAGAGCCTTTGTGAGCCGGAAAGCGCCGGCTATCTTCTCGTATTCTTGGATAGCGGCACGTTATGCGCCCGTGAACGTTGAATTAGTGGGACACCACCGCCGACCCACACCTCATTCCCCTCCTGACCTCTTTTCTTTCCTGCATTCTCTCTGCCTTCCCCCCCCACATTGAGTCTTTCCCCAGCGTTGAACGTTGTGCGACCATTTTGCCGAACACTAAAGGTACACGGCGGGGCCTTGTCCAGTTCTTGATGACATCGGCTTTCGGGGGTTTTTGGGCTATTTTTAAGAAAGTCAGTCGGCAGTCCCCGTGAATTCTCTTCCACGGCCCCGGTTAGATAGTTATCGCGCTCCAACAGTTTTGGTAATAGATAGGATCCGGACAACTTGTACAGTAAATTGATGAAATGGTTGTGGTGACTCGAGTGCGCATCGACGCGAATATCCCAACTTTCCGCCCGGTTTGTAGTGAAGGTACATAGGCAGTAAAGTTGCAAATGTATCCAGTGTCCATCGCATTAATGCGTAAATTCTGAGAAATGGGATGGTCAGGCTTGGTTGGCATTGCGATGGTTCGTCAGCAAAACTAATAATGACCCTTGTCCGGACCATGCCTTCATCGAGAGATTGTTTGCGGATTTGAGTTAACTTCTCCTGGCAATTCCGGCTGAACAGTGGCCCGGCGGACTGACTCATCCAGCGATTGCTTGCGGATTGTAATCTGTAATTGAACGACGACTCTTTTATTCAGCTGGTTCTTTGCAATCAATCTCTTTGGGTCGGTTGTCGGGCGCAGAGAGACTGCACAAGTCAGGACTTCTTAAAACGATCTAGGGCGACTTTTCCGGCGAACAAGGAAGCGGTCCGCTCTGGACTTAGTTCATTTTGAAAAAGTCAACATGCCGTGGCCGCTACGTACATGCCGTGGCCCGGTATGGATGACTTTTCACCCAACGATCTAGGGCGACTTCCCGATGAACAAGGAAACGTTCCGCTCTGGACTTGTTCATTTTGGAATAAAGTCATGCGTGCCCGGCTTTACTTGAAGAGCGTGAGCCCGGCTACGTAACGTTTCACCCAAAGGCTGAGGGCCGCTTCCCGCTGAACAAGCAAGCGGTCCGCTATGGACTTTAGTTAATTTTTGAAAAGTCACAGCAGTGGCCCGGCTCTAACGTGCCGTTCTCCATAAGCAGTACTGTAATCCCGATATTCGAAACGCGTCGGATACCAGTTTCTCCAACAGGCCTATCTGGGACATTTTTCTGATCTTTGAGGGGAAAGTAAATATCATCCAATGAGCTTGCCTATATATATTGGCGTACCGTTAGGGCAGATTTACACCTCTCTTAAGTGGCCATGGTAGTTTGTAAGTTCAGTGCTTAATCTTTGGGAGACCGAAATACTGGTCAATCCAACATTACATGCTGTTTCCTGGAGGGTCTTTTGAAGAGGGTGGGTAACTTAAATCTCTTCAAACACATGGTTCCAGATCTTCCAGGTTCTAGAAAGCAACCATGCCAGAATCTCTGGCTCTTGTTGTCAATTTCAAGAAGCCATCATTAACCGAGATTTTTAAAGTATTTTCATGGTAACACTCCTTTGAGAATAGCATTTCATCATTATATGTTTTTCTTGGAGAATTGAACTCTAAGCAACAATTTGAAACATTGCTTGGCTGCACATTGGTCTTTAGTTGGTTTTTAATCGTTGATAGAAGTCTAATGTCTCTGCAAATTCAAGACCGCTTTGAGGAAGGTCACAACTTGGCAACGACGTATCCTGTTGTGATGAGTTACAAATCCAGGAATCGTTCATGGCCCTAGCAGTGCATGAATCCATGACTATTATAAAGATGAAGTGTGCCAAACACATCTCCATTGAAGATTGCCTGTAGTAGCCGTTTGAAAAATCAACTGATACCTGTTCATCAACGTATTAAACTACGCTATGCGTCCATAGAAAATTAGTGTTACGTTGTAAGGGGGGAAGGAATAACTAGAACTCCCTCACAGGAAGCAGTCAAGGCAAACTGGAATGCAGACACAAATAAGCCAAATAGGAATGGTCTCACTAATCAAGTTGTATTGTGTACATCGGCACTCGGCACAAATCAATCAATGTGCTGCAGCCTATAATCATCAACAATCATACTAGGGCTGGCACTAGTCAAAACCACATGTTACCAGCAACTCTCCGAAACTCAAGTGAAGCTACAACACATGCTTTCGATGTTTGAGGGACTAGACAAAAGAGGTCCGGTTTCTATATAGATAGAGGGCAAACGTTTACTCATCTTTAGAAATATCGTCTCGCATTTTGTTTTGCCGGGACCACAAACGAAAACATTAGTAGTACCAACCAATAGAAAGCAATAGAAGCAATGGTGCATTCCGCTTCTTCCGCATACAGTGGGTGCCGCTTTGCATATGATACACTAATCGGTAGTGATGACAAATTGATGTAGGTGTTAGAGGTGGCCAGGTGTAATATGTAATATAGTGCACCTGGATCATTGTGCTCAGATACTCTTTTTTCTCATAATGCAAGGCGCGCTTAGGTGAAAAGATTGTATTCTTGAGGCGGTGGGTTTATTAAATCCAAGACGATGACGTTCATTTCATTAGTTGTCCTGTGGCCATGGGTGGTAGGCAAATTTAATCACCCAATAGCGCCCAACATCCAACAACTGTTAGTTTGGCGGATTGTTTTGATCGAATTGACATTATGTGGGTATACAGCACCCAAACTAATAATTATTCCGGCATTCAAATGTCAGCGCCAAAGCACGGACCGACGGTTTGGAAGGCTCACCCCCTGGGCCATAGACACTGTCCTGGTGGTCAAACCTATATAATACTCAAGTTTGATTGGAATAAAACTAATATACACACTGCCCTGCGACAACAAACACCTGGCAAGAGATTTGGCCTTGCCTGCGAGAAGATTTAAATTCCCGTGGTTATACATTGTAGGAAGGCTTGCGTCAAGCTCTTAGTTAGAATAAGTGGTTTCCAGATTATGGTTAAAACTGGCATTCATGAATTAGATGAATCAAGCTCTCATAATAAAACTGGCAAATAGTATATAATGGCAATGGTTTCATTCCTACATTAATAACTCCTCTTCAAGCAACGGTGTGCCTCACTTAGTACTATAAATATAATGTTGTTGTTTTGTTTTATGGTAATATTGTTTGAGTGAGTTGTGTATTTAGATATATTATTTTTCATGTTTTTCATAAACAAAAACATTACAAAAAGCAGCAACAATTACAGAAAAGGATGGATGGAGGTGTAAACTAAGCAGAGAAGATGAGGAAAGAAGGAGATGGTTCAACTTTGTGTGGTGTGTTACTTCAAAAGATAAAACTGTTAATCCGCCTATTCATCTAATAAGCCTTAATCCGATTGAGTCGATCAAAGGACTTTGCGCTCTTTATAGAATTACATTACACCTGTCATTTAAATCCCAGAATATTCCATATACCCAGTTGTCAAAGGGCATTTACACAAAGTCATTTGCACTTTGGTCGTGACCAGTAGGCGAAACGTACTCTTCGGCATCATTACAGAAAACTTTGACCCCAAATTTTCAAAGCACTTTTGGTGCTCTTTTACACTGTCTGACAACAAACAGGTATGGTTAGGAGTGTATTCAAAAATGCTTTAACTAATCATAATAATACGTATTTCAAAGAACTAACGGGAAATGTTTAAATAGCTAAAATACATACATCCTTTATGGACTCAAACATTAAATAAGGGGCTAATTTTTGTGTTTTCTTCTTAAAAAGTCACGGTTTTCTCAATTATTCCCAATGAATATAACAAAATAAATAATTATCAGATCGACGAACGTGGAGTTCATTACCAGCAGAGAAATTTTAGAAATTTTAGATGGAATATTAATAAAATTGTTTTAGTCTAGCAGTTTCTGTGTCAATTTACTTCCCGTTCTGAAACTTTCCTGACTGGCCAAGTGAGTCGGCTCATGGAACAGATTTACTTTCAAAGGTGCAATCGAGTGGCCATTGAAGTTACCCAACAATGATTTGATGAATGAGAGTAATCCTGGTAATCGGATTTCAAATGAGCCATCTCCTTCTTATCATCTTCTTCAAGAGTAAATTGCTGATAAGTGATGCAACCCCTGATTAAAAACAACAACAAAAAATATTATTTGCATGCCAAAAAAAACGACAAGGAAACATTGACACACACAACGCACAAACAAGAACACACCCAGATGTCGTCAAGATGAAAAACACATCAAAAATAATAAATCGATTAGGGCATCAGCGTCCCCGTAAACAAAACAGTGATACAGGATATATTATAAGAAACTTTACAAAGACAGTAGCAAATATTTAAGATTTTTTTAAAGTATCGAATGATTTGCAGATTTAAGGGATGTTTGAGGAAGTCTTCCATACTTTTTTACCTACAAGTCAAGGCTGATTTAGCACCTTGCAAAGATATTATGAAATCATCTCGATTCGAGTATATGTTATATTGTTTTTATGGATTGTTAAAAAAAAAAATCCTCTAAAGAACGTTGAAAGTAGAAGCTATGATAATATTTAAACATAAATAATAGCTAACTTCTTTGTTATATGTTAAATATATTAAGCATAGTATCAAGTTTTAAAAATTTGACTATAGGCTATGGTAAATGATCACAATGTTGGCCTTTTAATTAAATATGGTGCTTCAAAATCCGGGTTCGACATCCCGGGGGCCCCGAGGCGTGGCCCTGCTGGGATTTGTCGGGTACTATCAATCTGGATTGATCTGTGTTACCAGCTATGATTAAATACAGAATACCGTTCTCCTCCAGTGTTCACTTGGAATTGGGGCAAATGAATCATGAAAGCATCCCGCCTTCGGAGGGGACGTAAGCCGTCGGTCCGTGTACAGAGAGTCACACTGTACTTACAATCGCGCAGGTCGAATAAGTGTAGGTGAAACCCTGACGGTTTCCCAATCGCCCCCGCCTCAAAATAGGGGCCATGTTAGGCGCGTCCGATCTGGATACACGCGGCCCCGGTCAGACACTAGCTGACAAATCCTGACACCACACAAGCCATTACCAATGACTGTGTGATACGAGCAAAACAAAAAAAAAAGGTGTCCAGACCGGGGATCTTATTTGATTCACTAAAATTAAAACAATATATTATACAAAGGAAAAAGCTGTGTCCCCACATGTAAAGGGCGTGCACATTATTTAGAAAAATGAATAAAAATGTCACTCCATTTATTTCTAGAATATCAGTGATCATGGATTTATACAAACCTAACATGCTCAAGCGAACAATGGGGCTAATGAGACTCAATAATCGGCCCGGGAAACACCACTTCACATTCTGTTACATACATACACTGACAATTGTAAAAGCGCCTTTTGACCAAATACAAAGCCGCTGAGATATAGAGAAGATTAAAGAAAAGGAAAGTAAAAAAAAGGGAGAGAAGGAGCAGAAAAGAACAAAGAGGATGCTCCAAATAATTGGGGAAGAGGTGACTTTTCATGGACTTCTTAAAAGAGGCTACGGTGGTATGTTGTTCAATTAACTTAGATGTTCGGTTTTAATTAATTATTTCAAAAAATTAGCTTTCGAAAAAACTCAACGAAAGAAAAGTTGTTATTCACCCATTGGACCCAACAAGATCATGGGGTTTTCAAACTTGAAAACATATGTTCTTCTTTGGATTTTATTCAATGTTACACTGAGTTTTACTGGCAAACGACAAAAAGGGTCCAGGTGAATATTGACTTTTGACTCTGAAAACTTTGATGCAGGCCGATTCATGAATTAGGGGCGCATCAAAAGTACGTTATAGAACAATTATGTTCGTGGACCTGCTTTGATTTCCAGGTGTTTGCTGTGACCCATTAATGCATGGGTATATGCATCTTGAAATACCGATAAATTTTGATAGAGGCCCTGTTCTTTTTATCATTGGTTAGAACAAAAGAATATACAGCTCTCCTGTAATGCCTCATTCAAGTTATGACTGTGAACTCAAGGGGGTGAAGCCCATACAAATCAGTCGTCCGTGCTTGGCGCTGACATTTTGAATATTGCACGGATAAGTATTAGTTTGGTGCTTGTAGACCACCATAAGTCAATTCGTACAAACAATCCGCCAAAAATTCAGTTGTTGGATGTTGGGTGCTATTGGGTGGTTAAATTTGTCCTACCCATGCCACACAACGATGAAATGACACGTAAGTCGTCTTGAGTAATAAACCGCCTCATGAATTACACATTCTTTTCACCTAAGAGAGCTGCATATGAGAAATAAGAGTTCGAGCCACAAGATACAGTTACACTATTATAACCTGGCCACCTCTCTAACAAGTACATCAATTTGTACCACTACCGATTAGTGGATAAGCAAAGCGGCACCCACAATATGTGGAAGCGGAGGCAGCCATTGCTTCTATTGTTGGGTACTCTAGGTTTCTTTGTGGTCGGCAAAACATCCGAGACGATGAATTTCTATAGATTACGTAACGTTTTGCCTCTCTCATATAGAAAACCTCTTGGTGTGACTCCTTGAATATATCTCTCTTTTGTTATTGCAAAAATTCAGTGCAAAATAACACGGTTCGGATTTTGTCCTGTTGAACAAAGTTGGAATTATTACTTCTACCGCGGAGGGACATTATTGATCGTGAAATAATCTCCTCCGGACGCAAACTTTTTACAACCTTCAAAGTGGAGTCAATGGAACCGTCCACAAAAAGTAATTACTAATGGTACCAACCTTATCGCTCATTTTCAAAACGAGGGTAATACCAGATCAATAGTTTGAAGTTTAAATGTGCCATCCCTTTGGTTCATGTAAAAACGTCTTAGGTCCAAAGATTACCCAAAACTTTCTTTTCGGATTTATTCGGAACTTGCGTATTTTTTGAAATAAATTATAAAACCAGACAATCTAAGTTTAATTGAACAACAGTAGTGCCATCTAGTCACAGCAGGAGCTTATTCCTAAGCGAGGGCAGAGGTCCCCAAAAAGCCTATCACCGGTAAGTGGTTCATTGTTATTGTTGACGCAGTTGAACAGATTTCGCATGTTATGTCTTGCACTGACCTCTACAAATGGAATTAGTGGGTCAGAGTCGCCGTGAAACTCAGGAAGTGGTTTTGGGACCCTGCAATATGGCGGGAAACAAGCAACACCCTGTCCAACAATAGAACATTTGCGTGGAATATGTGCACCAGCAGGTGTAGCATTGTTCCGCCATATTGTAGGGTCCAAAAAAACCACACTTCCTATTGTTTCACTCGGGCGGACCATTCAACTTGCGGCAGCCCGCTATCCATTATATACGTCTAGCCTTTTTTCTTTCATCATTATTCAATTGTGCTTCTTTTGCTTCAAACTGTCAATTATAGTTACGAAAATGGTCAGAGGACCGTTATCTAAACCCTCTGAATATTCACCACACCGTTATTTTTCCGAAAGTGGTCTCTGGACCCTTCCGGGAAAAAATAACGGTCTGGAGGAATATTCATAGTTAAGCAATAAGGACAATGGAACAAAAATTCTAGAACCACCTCGGCCTCAGGTGTACAAATAAAGAATCAACAGAAAAAGGAACTCATCAAAGAGCTAATTGTGAACACAGATCGCCATGTTTACTTACCTAGCTTATCTGCCGATTACGATTCAGGCAAAGTAATGATTGTAAGTTATGCAAATTCTTCTTCACTATTTTAAAGGGCACAAATCGAAACATTTTGATCCTTTATTGTTGAAATAAACACGATGAAAGAAACAGGTGAGGTGACTCCATACAAACGCTTATTGTGATTGTCGAATTAACCACATCTGCTGGTTAGATAATAAATGTATATCGACAACGAATCAGCCCAGATAGTGATTCAAAAGTCAGGGAAACAGGTGTCTCAATACAAAAGCTTATTGAGTGCGGATAAACGTCTGTGGTTAGCTTTAATACATGTATATCGACAACGAATCAGCCAAGCTAGTGATTCAAGCATGGAATATTTCAAAAAGACAATTAAACATGTTGCTTTTACTTAAATGGTACCAATGAACAATTGCTACTAGCAGATTCAATGAATACGGGATTTTAAAAATCAAAATTGAGGGAGGAAACGTATAAAAAATATTGGGAATTTATGCCTTTGTTTTTTTTTATGCGCAATCGAGTGATAGTGAACTGAAAAGCGTAAGGCATAGCCTATTTAAGAATTGCCTAAGATAGGATATATGATTAGCTAAAACTCTTAAGCACCAAACATGCGTGTCCAAGCTTCCCCCCCGGGAGTAGTGCCACCGCAGATAACTCTGATCAAGATCTTTAATCGTCGGTGTCAGAATCCGGGTCAGATATAGGTGTGAAAGGGTTATTTTAACCTACTTAAATATCCAAACTGCCTACAAAAACCTTAGACATGGCTTAACAGTCAATAGGATAACCTTCTCAAAACAGTGGACCATTTCTAAATCAGATCGAGCTTTCCTTGACAATAAGATTATCTCTCCAAAAGAATAAAACCTATATCGGCTAGGACATTGGTGTTTGACCCGCCCCGAGTGGAACATAACAGCACAATGGTGTTTTTAATTAAGAAAAAAACGTAACGCTGCTCAAGATATTAAAAAAAAACCGAAATTAATCTCAATTTACTGAATAATTATATAAAATTGATTTCGTTCTTGTCACGGACTATATGGAAAATAAGAATTCAAAAACACACCGTATGAAAAATAATGATTTTGATACGGTTGCTTGCCTGTTAGACTCGACATAGCGGCTCGCCTAAAGGCTCGCCCTAGTCTGAGGTCTAACAGGCTCCCAGACCTTATCAAAACACCATTATTTTAATAAACGGGTTGCTTCTCATCCTTTATCTATTCGTAGAGGTAAAGGGTTTGATATGTCCTGGCTGCATTGGCGGTGAGTGGTTCCTCGTTTCGCGATAAAAGAAATCTTGAGATTCAACTGTGGTTTACTTAACTTTGACCATATGATAATATATTTTTTTCGAAAAGAAAATGTAAAGGGACAAAATCATGAAGCAAAAGCCCAGGAAGGGCTTCCGACCTAATTTGTGCTAACTAAATCACAAGTTGTCTTAAACCCATTTATATTCATTTACCAGAAAGCCAATGGTATTCAGCGACCTACATTTTTTTTAAATATGAGCGAGTGAGTATGTGCCCTTTAAGGTATGAACAGATACTAGGAGTCAATACGAGGAGTAATAACACCTTGAGATAGCTGAAAATCTTTTCAACAGTGTCGGCAGTAACAATGGAACCTGCATATCCTGCATAGGGAAAAAAAGATCCGAAAGTTTTAGGTTGATTGCTGATTATCATTAGCTCTACTGTTCGCTTGAGTTTAAGTGTCCAGTTGTCAAGAACATTCATATTCATTTATTCTTTTCTATAATAAAAGTGCACTCTTTTCATTGGTTGATCAGCTTTTTGATTTAATAATATTTTAAAAATTTTAGTTGAAGGACGTAGTTATCCCAGTGCTGTAGCACGGAAAGGATGGTTTGTTTGAAATTCGCAAAACGTATCACGGTCCTATATGCCTTACACTTGTCTGAAAACCAGTGCAAGATCCTATCAAAACATTAAATTCATACTTAAGTGAAATGTATATTGTACCAGTTTGCATCAGAAAAATTTTCATCATAAATAGCAATCTTATAATTAATTATTGACACCTTTTAGTTACTTAAGTTTCCTTTACAAACTTCCTCATCAAGATGACATTTCTTGCGTATCAAAAATATTGACACCAATTCGATTTAATTATAATTTATAATATAGGGCTAGCAGTATATAAAAATCACGTTTTGCTTGCATCTCATGGGTATTCATGTTTTAATGTTCTGGCTTGGTCCAATACTTCACAATTTATGAATTCTGTTTTATAATATACCACAATTTTAATTACAATCCTTCATTAAAACAGAAACTACTTTCATCTTATTCTTGTGCCAAGTAAACCTCTAATACAATCAAATCTATTTGAACTGGTGTTATAATTCCACTTTCATTGTATAATCCATATATTACCGAAGTTGTGGCTGAACATATGAAATCTTATATTTATTAATCTTTGTGTGCCTTAAGGGGGGGTATGGGATCTGAAATGATAAAAAAAATTGTTCATTTAAAACAGTGAGATAATGCAATGCTAACTTGTTGTAGATTGTAATCTACAAAATGCTTTTATTCGATCAAAGCGGACATTCGGTTCCCGAGATATGTCTGATCAAAGTGAAGCAGTGTACGCAAAATTGCCCAAAAATTGCCTTCTTACTCCTTATTTTATAGTGTAAAAAAAATTTTAAAGGGGTTATATTTAAAGAGATTTTAAAAGATATTATTTACGAAACTATTTAAAACATTTATTTGGCTAAGTCGAAGTAATAAATACTCATTTACTTTCCATATTTTTTAAAGTAATAAATGTCACTGGGTAAGGAGTTTATGTATTTTATGTTTTCTCACCTGCCATATTTAAGAAAATTTTTTAAAAATTAATTTTACAGACAAGGGATGCACAGTATTCGACATCTTTCATTAATTTATGATAATTCAGTATTAAATAATGTTGAAAAGTAATTCCATATTCACTCAAACAGCAGCCCTCCAAATTTTGTATGTTCGAGGTCTATAACTCGTTTCGTTAAAAATGCAAACATTCAAAACGGAGGAAACGACGTACAGAGAACGCTAAATGCGATGAACATGAAAATTGCACCATATTAAGCAAAGACAGGGCTTATGAAACCATGAATGGCGATTTAAAAATTGTGTTTCTAAATTAAAATTACGCTATGAAATTATGCGATTGGCCGGTTGCCATGGCAAAACGGTTATTAAAAATTCGGCTTCATGGTTCACTGCGTAATCCCCGTAGACGTATAGTTATTTAGTTACATCCGTTTCTAGTGTTGAGCCAATCAGAGGCCTTACGTGGTTAACATGGCAACTAGAGCACAGAAATTCACATGGTTTTTGAACTCTGTGACATGGCTACAATATGATGTTTAACATGTATATACCACTATTTAGGGAAATAAGAAAAATCGTTTTCAAAGTTCATGCTTCAGATCCCTACACCCTCCTAATCTTTCTACCAAACGGGACTCATAACATCAGATCTTAAATGTTCCGCCAGCTCTCAATGAAGATGCTATCCGGTTGCCATTCTCGCTGCTACACGAGTAACAGGGGGAAATAATTATGGAGATGGAGTAATAATAGGCAACCTATTCAACCATTGGAAGATTTTTTTGTGTAGAATAGGGTGTTGAGGTGTGAAGGTGGTGCCCCTAAACTGCATGGAAATTTATTTTATACGACTCGTCTAAAGTGAGAGTAGGTAAGGTACCTGCGTATCTCAATTTGGTTGTTGCTTTTACAGGGGACTCATTCTATAGTATCTCTATTAACAGGTTATGTACAAGTATTCCTTGATCATGTTTCAATCTTTGGAAGGGCTCAAGGAAGTGGCATCAATGATTGATAGTTAAACCTATTAGACATGAGCAAAAATTATAGTCCCCGTGCAAACTCAGATCCTCCGCGAGTGGTATCATTTTCTTCAGGAGACCCGTCTGAACGAATTTTACATTTTAACATGGGAACCGTTGGGGATTGACTCCGGTTTCCAGGTGTTTTCCAAAGGCCCGCCATATCGGACACTACTTTTGCCTATATCTCGGTCCCTGACAATCGTAGATGAGGCAATTCTGCGTATACACCCCTGTTTTTAGGGTCGAGAATTCAATGGGCAACATGGTTTTCAAGGTTGGGGGTACCTTTCTAGGGCCCCCTGGGAAGAATCCTGGGTGGTCATGCTGAAGAACGGCTACTGGGAAATTCCCAACTGGTCCAGGACTTGTTGAACAAAACCTGACATGAAGTTGATCCTTGTTCAGCGAAGTGATTTGGGAAGGCTACTAGGTTTGAAAAAACTTTGATTAGAGCTTTCACTAATTCTGTGCCCTAATATTCCTCAAGGGAAAAACGAGTGGAAGCTCAGGAGGAACGAGGGGAAAGCACACATCGATGGTCAGTAAATAGTGATTCCTGACTTGGTCTTTGGGAAGTGTCTACGAAACTATTAAAACCCTTACTAAATGGCCATTCAAAGCTGCGTATTAATGCAAAGGGAGCCGTTGGAATTTTCTGATGGGCTTGACCACCATTGACATGTTGTGACAAAGTCTTACAATACTGGACACATATTTCTGAGCGTAGGCCACCAAAAATGACTCCTAATCTGTCATGTGGTTTTTTCTCACACCTAAGTGTCCAGCCATGGGACTATCAGGCATGCCTATCACTCCTATGGTATAACCTTTGGCACTCAATTTAATGCACACCTTCCATTCTTCATCTTTACAAGTGTTATTCGGGTGGGCCGCTTGCAGAAACACACAGGAATATGCTGGTTCCTGTTGCGTCAATGCCCTCTCACTAATTTCATAAGTGGGGGTCATTGTTTGTTGTCTTTAAAAAGCGTGTCATGGCTTAAAAGGTATCCTTTCACCCTAACTCTATCATGCTCAGCGGCTGGATTTTCATTGTCACAGCTTGTCATTTTGTTTGTGCGCAGGGGCTGGAAGTTCACTACTAGGGAATTTAGTCTCCCCTCAAGAGGAGGTGACTCCAAATTCCTCTAATGTTGAGAGAAAATATCCTCTAAATTTGGGAACCAAGTAGCCTCGACGCTCTTCCTATAGTATGAGTATTGACTCATCATCTGCTCACTGTTTCCTGTGAGGCTTTTCAAGTCATTGACCTAGCGTATGCAAGTGCGGGAAACACTCCAAAACAAAGGCTTAAAGTATCCCTTACTTTTCTGTTGTCCAATTCCCTTTTGTGGAATTCTTTGTTTTTGAAACAGAAGAATGAACTTTTGACTCTCAAAGTAACTGCACAAAAGATTGGTTTTGATCACTTTTGGCTCTCTCCACTTTGGGTGGATAGCCATGTAGCTCACAAACCACGTGGACTGTGTACGTATGTCTGGCTTTTTACAGTGAATAGCAGTAACGGTGTTGATTTGGGTACCTCCCATGCTTGTGATTAGCACCCATTTTCTTTGCTCCCTTTTCTAGGCTTACCAATTACTCAGTTTATGTGTCATGCATAGGTTCATCGGCCTTTAAGGGATGCCATGTCACCCAAACTGTTCATTTCTTTTCATCCAGATGTGTTTTGTATCTGGATGTACAGACTGTAGACACTGGTTGAATCTTAACAACATCAATCCCCAAGTTTTAATCAAAGTTTGCCCAACGTTTTGAGAGAAACCAGCGATCAAACATCTGCTCCTCTATACGGGCAAAATTCAACTGGGTTCTGGTCATCCTTTTTCTGACACGACCTGAATTTTTGTCTATAGACGTATTCAATGGGCAGCCATGTTGGTGGATATACGCATTCCAGTACTAAAAAACATTCACCTGTCAATAATCTCTGTGCAATCGCTAACATGGATCGATTGACAAATTAATGCATTGTAGTCCTGGAATGTTGATCTTGCACCAATTCTGGGGGGCTGACGTCATATTGAAATCGGCTATATGCCTCTGGCCCCAATTCATATGCTTTGAGTACTTCCGCGTAACCGAATATATTTGTCGGGCTTTACCAATGAAACCTGACGGTAGTCCAAGACTCCTGGGACCATTTCAAGCTATTGGACATTTTCTCAACTGTTAAGAAGTATTGTATTATATTATTAATTTCCCTGGAGATGGCCAGCGCACGATAGTGTTGAAAAAAACAAAAAACCCATGTGCGCTTGGCCGTTCGAACCGGCGAGCCTCGTATTACATGCACGACGCTCTAACCGACGAGAATATCAAGCTTGGGTCGGGAGAAGACGATAGAATCATCTATAGGTGTTAGGTTCTGAAAGGAGTAGAGAAGAAGTATTTGTCCACTTCGGGTTTCTTGAAGTTTTGGAACCAGGCGAATATTTTTAGCCGCATCAAACCAAGGGCTGAAGAGTTCTGACGAGCTAGCTTGTGGTTTCAATTTTCTGAAACTCTACTGAATTGAGCTTCAAGAGCTCTTTCTTTTTCATCCATTTGCATTTGCAAACTCATCTCTTTTGTTTGCCATTTGCAATTGTTCTTTTCCAATCCAATTTCTTTTCCTTTTGGATTTGCAGTTCCATTTTTTTGTTCCTCTCCATTTTTTTACAATTCTATTTCTAATTCCTTCTGAATTTCTAGTTCTTCAACTTAAATTCTCACGTTCACCTTGTTCCGGAACACCTTGAATCCTTTTCCTTCTTCTTCTTATTCGTGTCCCAACACTGTGGGTCTCAATATGATCCAGCTAGAGAGGGTACAGCGTCTGGCTGCTTCACTGATTCCGCAAGGTCCTGGTTTGTTCATTTGCCAATCAATAGGGCAGAACAAGGACGTTCATTGTCGTGGTGCTGTTCCAAACCAAAGGTAGTATCTTGATCTGCTTCCAGATAGCCCCACTTCGGCAAAGAGGAAATAGATCGGCCGATTCAGGTTCTCAATTTGTTGAGGTATCGCCATTCAGCCCATTGAGGAGTCAGTTCCAGGTGGGGATGCCTCACCAGGTTCAATACCGATGAAGTTACTTGGTGATGGCAAGTCTGTCTTTCCACAAGGGCGAACTTCTGACCTCCTTAGAGACGTTTCAAGAGTTGACTTTGCTTTTTAAAAAAAACTCTCTGGATTTAAGGCGGTTGCAGCAGGGATTCCTTTCCAAATAGGAGTCATCCCAAACATCTCCTAACTAAGTTTGATCAGGTTTTTTTATAACCTGTTTTCTCATAGGCCTGTTTTGCCTCAAGTCCTATAAGACGGCTAATTTCCATTAATCAGCTTTCTCAGTCATCAAACGTCTCCCAGGTTATTTGCCCAATGAACTCTTATGGATTAAACTCCATTGTAACTGTACTCTACAACACCGCAATTCTTAACTTGAAGCAACTACAAGTATACATGTAATCCACACCAAAATTTTGTATGTGAAATGTGCACAATTGTTTACAATGTTATACACTTTAAGTGTAAATTATGACAAAAGGCTCAAATTTATCTCATTCAATTCCCGAAGGAGCACCCAATTCTGTTTTGCGTCTCGTATGACGTCCAAAAGGTTAGAAATATCTTACAAAACAAATAAAAAATGAGCATTGGCACAAATGCTCTGAATTTTATATAATAAAACAGATTTAATGATTTTTAATCGGTTTGTTTCAAGAATTTGGTATGTCCAAAACAATATTACATATATTAAAATTACACACATTAGTTAAGATCTGATACTTAGAGTTCATAGTGTCCTGTGTTGATTGAAAAGCGTTGATTTCAAACGATGTTATGTCCTCACAGCGAAAGACTCAAAATGACCAGCACATAAGTTCACATAAATATCCATGGAATATCTGAGAATCTCTGAGTCTTAAGGTTAAACTTTGGCCAGCAGTCCAAGACGCGGGGTTTTCCCTCCACGACCTCATATCTGCATACAATCCCAGGTATTCTAGCCCATAGTCTGTCCATAAGGTCATCATATAGACCACAAACTGAATCCCTTTTTGATTCCAAACTTTTCAAGCTCCGGCAGTCCCAAATTTTTATAAATCCTGGCACTCTGCAAGAACAAATCTACCCTGTATTGAGATTATTAAAACTAGCTTAACATAATACTATATAGCTTCCTGGTTTAATACTACTGGCCTCAGTCCTCAGTGACAAGTATTAAACTACTCACAGATAGATTCCCCTTTCCTGATATCTAAAAAATAGGGTATTACAAACATATTAGCATAAAACATGCCCTTAGCCCTTGCTGTCAAATCAGATTTCACATAAATTACATCATCTACATTGCATCACCTCACAATTATAATTCATGGGGGATTACTATTTTTCAACATGTTTTTATCTAAGCATAAAAAATTGACTTAGTTTCTAGGTTTACCATCTTGGGGAATTCCAATTGGTCCACTATTGGCAATCTATGTTTGTTGTAATAACAGGTTGTGAGCTCAATATAGCAATTGGGAATCCCCTGCTCTATTTTTTTATCATAAAGTACTTTTCCCGTGAGAAATCTGTTTTCTCAAATAAATTGAAATCAAATTAATATCTTTAAATCAGAAAAATGGAGGCTACTATAACACCATATACTTCCACCTTCACGTACGGATTGCCTCCAGACAGGGTGGAGTGCGCATTGAAGACCTCCGTGCAGGTAAGGGAGCCCGCTCACAGACAAGTCGCACATCAATGGTCCTCGAGCTGTGGGAATTCCCCTGCCCCTCTGCTGCACAAATCGCAATTCAAGTCTCAAGGTCCAGGTGTGACAAACAGACAGTCGAGTAACCTACATAACTGACAGGGGGTCAGTCCGTCCGTGCAAACAAGTCCTCAAGCTCCACAGTCGTATGTAGAATACGGGCTACCATGACCCCCCTGCACCCCCCCGGGTTTTTGGAGACAACCCTTTTTGTGAAGCTTATTTACCATAAGCAATTGATCAGGTTTTGTCTGAAAAATCTCCACCGGGTTAGTTTAAACGGTGAGGGAGCTTTCAAAATGGCTGCCCAAAATGCAACACACCCCCTCGGGAGGGAAAAAGTACCGGGACATGCCTCGCACAACACAGATAGATATATCACATGACTTGATTTGGTACCAATAGAAGCTATGTCCTATTCTTTACATTGATACAAAAAATGAGACCAACATACTAGCAGTACGTCCTAATGACGCATTAAAGTTCGCCCTGTTACAAAATTGTCAATTTCCATAGACACACATAGGGGCAAAAATTAATTTTCGCCAAAAAATGTTAGGAATACCCAATTTTCATGCGGTTTTGGCTCTACTGATGGAAATGAAATAGTTTATTTAAAATGAGAAGCATTTTAGTGACAGAATAAGGTTTTTGAGTCGCTACAATTGCAAAATATCAATGTTCCACCGTATATTCAGTAAATGTATTTCATACTTCCTCAACATATGACGTCATAGTGAACGTCATAATTGGGAGTGGCACCTTATTTTGATAACCAATGGAAAGAAGAAAACTATTCAAGTACAGTGGCGTACCAATTTATAGGAAGCGGATGTTCAATAACGAAAATCACGGGGGGTCAGGGTTTTTAAAAAATGACTCATGTAGACGAGGGTTAAGTCAAAACGTGGACAAGTATATCGATGCCTTCCTAACCCTTGGAAGATCGACTGAGGTGCCAGAGATCGTACGGGAGATTTGTTGAGGATGCACCTCCAGAGAGCCAAGATAAAGCCCTGATTTGGTACCAGGAAGATGTGGCAGAGCCAGAACTTCCTCCACCAGATGATCATGGTGGAGTTTAAATGATGGTGCACTAGATACAAGTGGCATCAGGAGAGGTTGATGCCACAAGGTTGTCGTCTGACATAATAGTAGAGAAGATATCTGCTACAGAAAGAAGACAATTAAGAAAATGACTCAAGAAGAGAGGAGGAAAGAGAAGATCAATTCTGAATCAAAGGAGGCCTGGAATTAGCTCGTTATACCCGGAACAGCATTGCTTAAAAGATCCCAGGAGTATTAACATTTGAACGTTTTTTTTTATCGGATCCAAACACATGGTTCTCAAATGTGATCTAGCCAGAGGTGGGTACACTGTCTGGCTGCTTCACTGATTTGCAAGTCTGGTATGTGCATTGTTGCACAACATTGGCAGACCAAGACATGATCGTGTGGTCCTGATCTGCTTCCAGGTAGAATCACTTCTGCAAGGAAAACCTTTGATCGGGCCGATTTATCCAATCAGCTGAGACACCGCCACTCATCCCACGAGAAGCCATCAATACCAATAGATGCCACTTGGTTGACAACAAGTCTTTCGTTCCACAGCCAACTACCAAAATCCTTGGAGTGTTTCAAAGGACCCGTACTTGCCTAAGAAAACTACCCGGGACCTAAGGCGGTCAGCATGATGGGCCTCTGTCCAAACACAAGGCCCCATACCAGATACTGGCCAGCTTATGCTCATTGCCTTGCTAAGCTCTGCATGTATAAAGGTGTACGCTGGAGCTGGCCGAGACCACCCCGCGCAGCGGCAGGAGAGGCATCCAACGACGGGGCAAGCTTCTGGATTACCCTTCCCATACAGGGCCAAGCATTACTCCACACATGAGCAGAACAGGGCAAGCTCCGTCGATCTCAGTGCATGTTGGGCATACAGGGTAATGGGAAAAGCTTTTGGGGGTGGGTTCTGGGTTAGGCAAGACCCCGGGAAGCTCTTGGGTTTTAGTATGTTCGAGTGCTTTCGGAGATGGGGTTATGTCATTATCTTGAAGCAGATGAACGATGCTGAACGTTGCGGGGGTCCAGGGGTTCGGAGCCCGTGGAGTCTTGAGTTAAATAGCTGCTTGAGTGCTTCGGGGAGAGAGAGATCTCCGTTATCTCATGATCTAAGCAGATGAACTATACACATATGGGGGTGGTCAAGGTACGCCTTCCCGAGCCCCGGAAACCTCTAAGTTTTTAGTTAGTATGTTGAGTGCCCTTAGGAGAGATTCTCAGTGATCTCACTATCTTGAAGCAGATGTACTATACGCCTGTTGACAATAATTAAAAAATACAACAACCGTAGTTTTTTTCTTTTTATTTTCCGAGCACCACATCATTTCAGAAGCCCCTGGGTGGTGTCCGAGGCTGTTGCCCCCTCCCTTGCCCCTCGCTACCCCCACCTGCTCCCGATGTGGACGTATAAGAGGTGCAGTCCAAGGTGATCCTATAGTAAACAAAAACATGACTCACGTGCCCAGCGAGCGCTCCCAGAGAGGGTCACTCAAAGATGACGCCTGGCACGGCTCCGCGCAGACGGAAAGCATACACTGTGCCCGATGGATTTGCGCGTGCGTGGTCTCCTCACCAATAAGGGGCGAGCCCATCTAAAGGCCCTTTACGGCTCCCGTTGACATCTGAATCCTGTTGCGCCAATTCAAAAAAAAAAAGGATTGTTTTCCAGCCAAAAAACGGACAGGCTCCCGCACTATCAGGGCAGTCGCCCGGACAGATGCGAAACCGGAGAGGTGAGCACGCTCCAGGGCATTCCCATCATGATGCAACCACATAGACACACCAACCATCTGTGTGTTATTAAATTTCTCAACAACAAACGTATGTGGACGCGGTTTGCGTCGCCTTACCGACGCTCTCGCAAGAAGGCGTAGTAAGAAAGTATGTTGCCTCACTTAGTAACCCATCGTCAAACTCAAACTCAAGAAAATCCATGGTTATCGGGTTCAAGGTGATCAGTGATAAGAAGGCTGTGGTGTGGTGCTAGTGTATAGTAAGTCATAGACCAATTTTACATATAGCGCCCTCTATATACATAAAGGTCACACCTTCATTTTTAAGTGTTTACTTACCTCAAAAACTAATCCACAGGTGCATTACAAAAAGGATCTAAATTAGGTGACACCGGCATATTTTGCATTAAAGAGGCATAAACGTGTAACTACACGTTGTTTCATGTTTTGGTTGCCTTTGAAATATACGGCACTCTAGAGGCAGGTTTAAGCAGCCAAAAAGTGTTCAGCTATTCCCTTGTGCTTGTGCTGCGACAAGTAGTCACATGTGCTATGAATTTGGATAAAAAATGAGTATATGTCAAAAAAGAGCATATTAAGTGAATTATTGGCCGCCATTTTGACAAAAGCGCCCTCACTCTTTTAACCCAGGATGGGATTTTCAGACGACTGATTTTGATACGCTATGTATAAGGTTTCCAAAATAGTGGTCTCCAAAAATCCCCGGGGGTTGTGCAGGGTGGTTGGGTTATGGGCTCATGACCTTATATGGGCATCGCCCTGAATCCAAGGCTGATAACCTCCCAAGAGCAAGAACACCTAGTGGATCTCCTACACGCCCTCCAGACACCTAAGAAAATCGCAGATCATCCATCGAGTGCCCAAAGGGGGGGGTGGGGGGGGGGGGTGTGTGTGGTTGGTTTAGGCAGGAATTCAAAGGAATTGTGTTTTGCCCGTATCTTCTTATTATTGTCCAACACTCACATAAAAGTAGACCATATTGAGAATGAGATGAAATGACTCAAGGAACAAAATATGGTAATCTTTTTTCCCCAAATAGTATTGTGAGAAGGGAAAATCTGAAAAAAATGGGTGATTCTCTCATTTGTTGGTTCCCTATAAAAAAAAATATAGAAATGGATAAAATATGCCTTGTTGCTCTTGTATCAAGAGTCGTGGTTGGTTCTAGGGTCGGTATTTCCCGTTTTGTCCAAAACCGTTTGGCACTATTTTTTATCATTACTTGCAAAGAAAGGTAAAAATCCGTGTTGCGTCAAATTGGAAGCAATGCCAAGATTGTTCAAAGTGGACATTATTCCCCGATTCTCGAACAAAAAAAATGTGATATGCTCTATTACGTGCATTCATTTCTTACCTTTGCTGAATGGATTCGAGTACTGGAACCAAAAATCAGGATTATCGCCGAAAGTGAACACTTAGAAAATCGCCATTTTGTCCAAATGTTGTCCCCGTTTCGCTACAAAATAAAGCCTTATTCCAAAACACAAAGGCTGGCGTTTCATTTCTATTTCACAATGCTTCTGGCGAATACTCATCTGGGTTCTATGATCAAAATCCACCCATTGTGAGGCTCTGATCGTGAGATTAAAATCCATTCTGTTTGCGAAAGATATCACGTTGGGCAGGCCATTTTACAATTACTCTTCCAGGAATTTTTTTTCTTTTCGGGGGTTGAGTTTTGACGTTTTTTTTTGCTAACGCGTTGTGCAGTGTACGCACTCACGTACGGCATGATTGGATCGTTACACGCGACGGTGATTGGTTGATCTAAAATTTAGCTGTTGTTGTTCAAATTATGCTAGCTTGAGGCGTGAAAATTGCTTGCGTACAGATATTAGAAAAGGAGATCCCTGTCTGCCGATACCGCCTTAAAAAATCTTGTCACCACAAATACGCGCTATGGGGGTATTCGTGTTTTTACCGAGAACACGCGAAAAGGGACGAACGCAGTCCTGTGCGTATTACCGTGAAGCCATCTTAGCTAAGCAACCGCAGTGGTTGCGTTAAGATGTTTCATGGCAAAAGATCGAAAGGGGAAAGGTGCTCGCGGTGTTTTAAAATCCCTTCCGATTACATTTGTAATGGTTAGAATGGGGCTGGCGTGGGCCAGAAACAATTCCCTCATTGTTATTGATTAATCTTTTATATATTGGTGTATGAGGGAATCATTAAAAAAAACAATATGAATTATGATTATTAAACAAAAATGTTTTCTCATCACATTGTCACCAAAAACATACAACTGAATTTACAATTTTGGGTATAAAATTGGATTGATGGCCATATATTGGTTGTGTAATGAGTTGCAAAATATTGGGGTGAGACGTAGTCGGGCCCAATATTTTAAAACTCAAAAACGCCGAAGACCATAAAAATTGGAGCGGGAAACGAAAATCATCCGATTTTGGTTTTAATAGTAGGTAGCAAAAATGTGAATTAAACTTATAATTGGCCAGTGTGTGTTTTTAATGGCGACCACATTGAAGACCGTTTTTGTTTACACGGTGCAATAGGGAAAAATTTCCAGGCCTTAAATTTAATTGGGATCACAATTGAAAAGTTCTCTGATAACCAAAATCTCCAATTGTTTGAGCCACGCACCTGTCCTTGGTGCACTTACCGTGCGCGTCCACCCGGAAGCCGCGTGGAGGTGCCCGTGTAGGCTTCGAGGCATGGCGGCGGGGGCAGGGGTGTGCTGGTTGCTCAGACGGTTTTAAAAATGCAAAATTTTAAATTAAAAATTCCAAAAGAATATTTGATATAAAGCCCCCAAAATCTTTGAGTTCACAGAGAGCTTTTGGAGGAGAGGTTTTTTACTCAAAAATAAATCTTAAAACGCGAATAGGCCCAATATGAACCATCGCCCCCCAGAAGATCAACACTATAAAGGACGTACCGCATTTGATAATAAAAAATGGTGTTACAAATGCATTAATATTGGGTAAATATGGGGATTTATATTACGAGCCGACCCGCGTTGATGTTATTTTTGTGAAGTCGGTTTTCAGGTAGAAGCAACTATATTACTGGAGCTATGCCACCCCAGTTAAAGACAACCGAATATAAATTTGAAAATAAATGGCTGAACGATATAAAACAGTTATTAACTTCTCCGTAAAAAGGGGAAATTTACGGGTTTATTTTCCGTATCCAGCATGTTTTGGTTGTTTTTTATACAGATTACTAAACGGTTGACAAAAGTTTTGTCTTGATTTGTTGAAGTGTCACGCTGTTAAAAGGCTTATGTGAATAAAATATTAGAACATTCAGCAATAGTTCACCACCAAAATTCAATAATGTTTGTATCATGAGGGGGGGCATTATTATTTGAAAAAAGAAAAACGTCAATTCCTTAGAACGGTAACCTACAGTTGGACATTAACCTGAAATTTATTGTCACATAGTATAAAAGGCTATAGATACCGTATTTGCGGGTTTATTGGAATACAACAGTAATTATGTTAAAATTTTCAGGCCTATTCTGAATAAAATTTAATTAAAAATGTCGCTCTCTTATTCATTTTTAAATAATGTCAATTATCAAAAATTACTATGTAATTTGCTATATCAGAGTTGCAGGACACAAAACAATGTAAATTTCAACTGTATTTGCAGTCATCCATTCTGTCAACAAATACGGTGCGTAATTGCAAATTTTACAGGTTTTGACCAGGTTTTGATTGAGATTTTACAACAAACTGTAAATTTTACGGGTAACAACAATGTAAAAAAAGTTCTACATTAGTGTGCTCAGAGTGTTTTGTTTTTAATTATATACAATGTCCTGTTCTCAAAAACTATGTAATAATTTAACTAATACCTTATGTTGTTATGATTTAATATTTTTTACAATATAGGCTACTGAGCGTTTACCGTATGTTGTTGGCAGAAATGGACCTTCCGTAATAGGCCTACTGTAAAATTCAGTTACCATTTTTTCAACAGTGCTGTGGTTCGCTAAATCCGGTCCTTTTTATATACTTGAGGACTCAACCTCCGAGTGTTTTCGTGCTTTACAAATTATAGAGTTGCTACATAACTTGTTTCCGTACTTTTATTTCCTTCCAATCACTTTCACTATCCAAACGTTTAAATTAGCTGCTGCCACCCCGACTCTAGATTCAAGAAAAAGACACGCTGATTTTGCCCCCCCCCCTTACCACACCCCCCCCCCCCCCCACCCCCCGCCCCCCGCAATACTCCGACGACCACCGCACCCCTGAAGCCCGGTCTGGGCCTGACACCATCCACACCCCCTCTTATCTACAGGGTGAACTCTAGATCTTTGATAATTTCATAAAAAATAAACAATCGATGATTTTGGTCGACATGCAAAATACAAGGCCAGCATCAGAAACAGAGAAAATAATGTAAACGAATTATACGGTGCGTACCACGACACGCGTTTGCATTTGTTACGCTGAAGACCTGCCCAACGCCAACGCTACAAAGATTCCGAGACGCGTGTAATGCATTTGCGATCATTTACGAATACCCCCACTAGCGCGTCCATGCCGGATAAACAATGGCGGCCAGACCGGAATCTCCTTTTTCTATATCGGTGGCTTGGTACGGTCGTGGACTTACACGAGCCAATGGAGAGAAAATAAACATATGGTAAAGTACTATACCCATGGGTTATGAGTCTCCAATATAGATCATCAGGCATCCTGAGCGTTCATACTTCCAACCTTTGCTCGCGCGCGCCGAATAGCATAGACTCGTATTGCGGAATACCGCGAAAAAATTACCCCGCCCTTTTTCAGTTCGGTCATGTGATTTTTTTGTTGTGTCAAAAATGCGTATCATAGTAAAAAGTAAAATGAACAAAATATGAGGACATATGAATATATATGGAGTCTGTTCAAATATATCGAAAGAAAAACACTCAAATGAGAGTGCAGGTCCCAAGGTGACTCATAGGAAACATGAATCACAGTGCTCCAGGAGCGCTCCAGAGAGGTCACGCAAAGTGACGCCTGGCACGGCCGCGCAGCGCAGACGGAAAGCATATACACCTGTGCCCCGGATTGGCATTTGCCGCGTGATGGTTCTCCTCACAATAAGGGGGCGAGCCCATCTAAAGGCCCTTTGAGTCTCCCGTTGACATCTGAATCCGTGCGCCCCAATTCAAAGATTGTCTTTCCAGACAAAAACGACAGGTCACCACTCTCAGCAGGTTCGCCCGGAACAGATGCCGACCAGGAAGGCATGAAGGCACCACGCTTCCGGGGCATTCCATCCTGAGCCCACATAGACCAAACCAACAATCTGTGTGTTATTAATTTTCCTCCAACAACAACGTATGTGGACACGTTTGGTTTTGCGTCGCTCTTACCTGAAGCTCTCGCAAGCAGGCGTAGTAAGAAGCTTGTGCTCACTTAGTAACCATCCGTCAAACAACATCAAGACCAAGAAACTTCATTGGTTATGCGGTTTCAGGTGATCAGTGATTTTAAGAAGGCGTGGTTGTGGTCTAGTTATAATAAGTCATAGACACATTTTACATAAAGCGCCCTATATATATACACTTGAAAGTAACTTACTTCATGTTAGTGTTTACTTTACCTCAACCTAATCCCACAGGTGCATAGTACAAAGTAATATAATTAGGGGACACCGGAATTATTTGCATTTTTAAAGAGGCATAAATGTGTAAATACACGATGTTTCATTGTTTTGGTGCCATTTTGAAATCTGACGCCCTTAGCGGCAGGATAAGCATAGCCAAAAAGTGTTCAATCTATTCCTTGGTGCATTTTGCTGACGAATAAGTAGTACAAGTGGCATGAATTTGGGATATAAAAAATGAAGATATATGTCAAAAAAGAGCATTAAGTGATTATTGGCCGCCATTTTGAAAAAAAGCGCCCTCATCTTAACCCAGGAGGGGAATTTTGCCAGGGTACAACCTGATTTTGTTAGCTATATGTATAAGGTTCCAAAATAGTGGTCTCCAAAAATCCCCGGGGGGTTGCAGGTTTCGGTTATGGGATTGTCTGACCTATATGGGATCGCCCTCGCTCAGCTATAACCGCCCAAGAGCAGAGAAACACGCTAGTGGATCCTAACACGCCTCCGACCCCTAAAAAATCCGCAGATCAAATCGAGTGGCAAAGGGGGGGGGGGGGGGGGGTGTTTAGGGCAGGAATTCAAAGAATTGTTTTGCCGCTATCTTTAATTATGTTCCACAAAATATATTAAAAGTATACATATTGAGAATGAAATGGATCAAGAATCAAAATATGGTAATCTTTTTTCCCCAAAATATGTATTTTTTGAAGAAAAATCAGCAAAAATGGTGATTTCTCCATTTTGTTTTGGTTCCTATAAAAAATATAACAAATGGTATAAATTGCCTTGTTGTCTTTGTTATTCAAGAGTAGTTGTTCCTAGGTCGGTATTCCCGTTTGTCAAAACCGTTTTGTGCACTATTTTTTATATTAGCTTGCCAAAAAGGTAAAAATCCGTGTGCGTCAATTTGGAGTCAATGCCAATATTGTCAAAGTTGGACCGACAATCCCGATTTCTAACAAAAAAAATTTTGATATGCTCTATACGATGCTTTCATTTCTTTAACCTGTTGCTGATCTGGGTTCTCGAGTAACTGGGAACCAATAATCAGGAATGTATCGCCGAAAGTGAACACTTAGAAAATCGCCATTTTGTCCAAATTGTCCGTTTCGCTACAAAATAAAGCCTTATTCCAAAACACAGGCGTTGCGTTTCAATTTCCTTATCTTCACACTGCTTCTTCTTCTGCGAATTACTTCATCTGGGTTTCTTATGATCAAATCCACAATTTTGTGAGGCTCCTGATCGTGAAATTAAATCCCATTCTGTTTGCGAAACCATCACGTGGGCACCATTTTAACAATTACTCTGTCCCGGAATTTTTTTCTCCTTGTCGCGGGGTTTTGCCGTTGCCAACGCGTGTGCTGCAGGTACGCACCTCACGTACGCGCCTGTTTGGATCGTTTTCCAAAACAAAAACAACAACTCGCACCGGGATTGGTTGATCTAAATTAGCTTTTGTTGTCAACTTATTGCTATGCTGAGGCTTAATTGCTTGCGTCACAGATATAGAAAAGGAGATCCCGGCTGCTATAGGCGTACAAAATCTTTGTCACCACAAATACGCGCTTTTTTTTATTTTTGGGGGTATTCGTTTTTTAACCGAGAACACGCCGCAATGGAGCGACCGCAGTCCTGTGCGTATACCCGTGAAGCAATCTTGCTAAAGCAACCGCAGTGGTTGCGTAAACGATTTTGATGGCATCAAAGATCGAAGTGCTCGCGGTGTTAAAATTCCGCCTTTCCGAATCACATTTGCATGGTTAAATGGCGTGTTGTGGGCCATAACAATTCCCTCATTGTAATTGTTAATCTTTTATAGATTGTTGTATGATGGGAATCATTAAAAAACCAATTATGATTAAACAAAATGTTTTTCTTTCTTCTCTCCTCACATTCACCAAACCATACAACTGATTTACAATTTTGGGTATAAAATTGGATTGATTTGAGCCCATATTAGTGGGTTGTGTAATGATTGCAAAATATTGGGTGAGACGTAGTCGGGCCCAATATTTTAAAACTCAAAACGAGACCAATAAATATTGGGCGAAAATCATCCGATTTTGGTTTTAATAGTAGGTAGCAAAAATGTGAATTAAATTGGCCAGTGTGTGTTTTTAAATGTGGGGTCGACCACCCTGAAGACGTTTTTGTTGTGACACGTGCAAAAGGAAACCTTTCCAAAGCCTTATTTCATTCGGACAATTGAATTTCTTCTGAGAACAAAATCTCATTTTTATAGAGTAAGTGTGTGTTTTGGGGGGGGGGGGGGCGATTGTTGTCGATCGTTTTAATAAATGAACATATATTCTAAAAGACTAATATTTGTATATAGTATAGCCCACTTTGCCACAAGCTTTTGGAGGATTGTTTTTCCAAAATAGTATCTTAATACAGAATATAGGCCCATTAACAATCGCCCCCAGCAGATAACACTATAAAGGACGGTACCCGCATGTTAATAAGTAAAAAATGTGTATACACTGCCTTAAAATTTAGGTAAAAGTGTATTATCTTTACGGAGCCGACCCGTCCGTGTGTTTATTTTTGTGAAAGGTGTCTGTTTTCACTTATAAACGCAATATTATTATGTATGCTATGCACTCCCAGTTAAGAGCAAAACCGGACATATAATTTAAAATAAATGCTGACTATAATAAACCAGTTATCTACTTCTCTCCGTAAACACGGGAAATTTACGTTATTTCCGTATCCAAGTCCTTTTTTTGTTTGTTTTTTATACAGATTACACGGCTGTCTTGACAAAAGTTTGTCGTGATTTGGGGAAGTGTCACTGGCTGTTTAAAAGCTTTTATTGATTTGGACAAAATTAGAACAGTCACAAATGTTCACCAAACTTCAAAATGTTTTTTATCATGAAGGGCCTTATTATTTGAAAGAACTCAATCCTTAGACGGTATACCTACAGTGTAAAATTACCCTGAAATTTATTGTCACATAGTATAAAGGCTATAGAATACCTTATTTTGCGGGTATTTGGAAATACAACAAGTATTCTTATTTAAATTTTCAGGCCTATATGACTAAATTAAAAACTGTCGCTCTCTTATTCATTTTAAATAATGTCAATTCAAATATACTATTGTGAATGGCAATCAGAGTGCAGTACAAAATTCGTAAATTTCACGGTATTAAGCAGTCATAATCCATTCTGGGTCAACAAATAGGTAATGAAATTTTTACAGTTTTGACCAGTTTTGATTGTAGATTTTTACAACAAACTGTAAATTTTACGTTACAGCAATGTAAAAAAAGTTTCACATTAGTGTGCGTCAGTGTTGTTTGTTTTTATTCTAGACATGTCATGTTCTCAAAAATTTTCAAAAACACAAAAACACAAACCTTTATTTTTTTTATGATTTAATTATTTGGTACAATATAGGGCCTACTTGCTCCGTTTACCGTATATTGTTGGCAGAAATGGACCGTCCGTAATAGGCCTACTGTAAAATTCAGTTACCATTTTCCATTTTTTTCAACAGTGCATGGTCGCTAATCCTGTCCCTTTTTATATACTTTTTTGAAGGAACTCAACGTACTGTCGAGTGTTTTTGTGCTTTACAACTTAATAGAGGATTGCTTGACATAACTTCGCTTTTGTACTTTTATTTTCTGGAAAAGTATCACTTCCTGATCCAAACGTAAATTAGTCTCTGCCTCGACTCTAACAGAAAAGACCGTGATTATGTAAAACGCAACCTCGAACGACCCAGACTGAAGCCCGGTCGGGCCGTGCACAATCACACAGCTTCTCTACAGTGTTGAACGCATATTCTTTGAATATTTTCATAAAATAAACAATCCGAATTCTTTTTTTGTCGACACGGCAAAATACAAAGGCGCAGCCATCATGAAACAGAATAAAATATGTAACGAATGTATACGGGGCGTACCACAGACGCGTTTGCAAGTTAACGCTGACGACGCTGCCAACGCATACGCTAACGAAATATTCCGAGACGCGTAATGCATTTGCGAAACATTTACGAACTACCACCATAGCGCGTTCCATGTCCGGATCAAACAATGCGCCAAGACCGGGAATCTCCTTGTCTAGATCTGGGCTTGCGTACTGGTCGTGACTTACACGCGCAATGGAGAGAAAATAAACATCTGGATACAGTATACCATGGGGTATTGCGTTCATCCGAATAGAATGCATCAATGCATCCTGATGCGTTCATTACTTCCAACCTTTGCTCGCACCGCGCGCCGAATAGCAGAGACGCTATTTGCGGAATACGCGAAACTTACCCGCCCATTTTTCAGTTCGGGTTATGTGATTTTTTTGTGTCAAAAATGCGTATCATATAAAAGTAATGACAAAATATGAGGACAATGAATA
>JAMKCH010032190.1:0-16108 GCA_023653785.1 Ophioderma brevispina | reverse complement strand
GGTTATTGGTAAGTGGAGGAATAGCTTTTAATAATTAGTAAATTGAGGAATGTCCCTTTCATTGGTAAATGAAGGAATGGCACTTTAATTTGAAATAAAATTGCATTGCCCGTTCCAAGGTAAATGATGGAATGGCCCCTTTGGCAAATGGAGGAATAGCCCTTTAATTGGTTACTGAGAAATGGCCTGAATGGCCCTTTAATTGGTAAATGGAGGAATTAATTGGTAAATTGATTAATTGAATTGCCCTTTAAAAAAGGTAAATAATGGAGGAATGGCCTTTTAATAGATACAAGGCGGTCACCCGGCTTTCGCGACCACCAAGAACTCTAAAACCATAACTCATCAATGAACTCTATCCATATCTCACCAACAGAGAGCTCTAAAAACAACTCATCATTGGTGAACTCCATCCATAACTCACCAAAACCATAACTCGTCAATGAATGCCTCAACTCACCAAAAAAACCTACAAATTCTGAACAGGTTGATGAACTCCATCCATAACTCACCCAAATGACTTTAACAACATAACTCATCAATGAACTCCATTCATACCTCACTAACAAATAAACAAATAACTCTAACATAGTTGGTAACCCACGCTTTAGAAAGGGTTGGTTATAAACATTCTGAAAATTGGTAAAAGGGTGGGATATTGAATTTCATTGGTATAAAGGGTACTTTTGTAAAAGGGTGGGTCCAGAAATAAAAAAAGGTGGGTTTTGATGGTTAATAAAATACAAACGCCTCTCTGTGGAATTATGTTTGCCATGATATATTCAATACGGGGGAAAAAATCAAAATGTGTTTTGTGTAGACACATCAAGACAAAACTAATGACTTCCAAGACCAACGATATTACTAAAAATGATGGATCTGGTTCAGAACCCACTGCACACCAAGTGTCATAGCCCATAAAGTAAAAGGGTGGGTTATTGAGTTCAGTATAAAGGGTGTTTTCATAAAAAGGGTGGTTTGAAAATAAAAAGGGTGGGTTACAAACACCACTGCCAACTATGTCTAAAAACTCATTGATGGGCTCCCTTTATGACTCACCAAAACATATCAAAAAACTCTAAAACCTAACTCATCGATGAACTCCATAACTCACCAAAAATTACTCCATTCCTAACTCACCAAAATAACTCCAAGAACATAACTCATCAATGAACTCCATTCATACCTCACTAACAAATAACGCTTAAAACTCATTGACAGGCTCCATTTATAACTCACCAAAAATAAAAAAAATCTAAAACATAACTCATTGATGAACTCCATAACTCACCAGAAATAACTCCAAAAACTCTGAACATAACTCGTTGATGAACTCCATTCCTAACTCACCAAAATAACTCTAAGAAGATAACTCATCAATGAACTCAATCCATAACTCGCCAAAACAGCAAAAACACCGTAAACACAACTCATCAATGAACTCCATAACTTTTTGAAAATTGCATAATGCCCCTTTAATTCAATTTGAGGGTGTTTTTCCTCAAATGATACAAAAGTACATTCCCATAAACGAGAGTCACACCTACAAACATGACAGCCAGAGAGACGGGCACAGACAGGCATACAGACATAACACAGACACACACACACACGCATGCACGCACGCACACACACACACGCGCGCGCACACCCTCACACTTAGGAAAGGTTAGTGGATCAGGGAAATTCCAGACAGTTATTTTAAATTGAGAAAGAAATGATTTTTTACTGGGGTAGAGGATATTATACTATCTGACTTCAGGACCAGAATAATTAATTAAGCAGTCACTAAGTGTCAAATTCGATTGGGTGCATGCACTAGGCTTATGGAAAAAACACAAAATTTACATTCTGAGGAAATATAAACCATTTTTCAAAATTACTCATGTGCAGAAATGTTACACCCATAGTCCATTGTAAAACTATGCACTAGCAAATTGCAAATGCTCATCTGACATGTGTCCTTGCAAGGTTGTGACCCTAATCAGTAAACAAACACAATTGCAAGCACACTGATTGACATACTGAGGTATCACGGCTACATGTAAGAGTGATAAGGGGAAGCTTGCCAGAGGCTTACAGTGCTTGACTTGTGTATCCGAAACTTCTTTCATACCATTTACAATCACACATCCAAAAGGGAGCTTATGACATCACGACCAAATTCAACCAATTTGTTTGGTTAGAACCCTAAACTTGCCTTTCACAACCTTATTGTCACCAAACGAAACCTGCATAATTGTTCCCAGTCATCAAATCACATGGCAAAATTTCAAGACAATACGATATAAGATCAACCCGCAGTTAACAAAACCATTGCTTCAAAACCCCGTAGTTATAGAACCCCACGAGTACTTCGTGGTCTAAACCTAAAACCTCAACATCTACTTTAAAAGCTGGAATATAGCTATTTGGCGCCATCTTGATAAAATATATTCCCTGGGGGATTTTATGGATTTTTGGATATGTTGTTGTATGATGCATTCTGCTCATCTCGTGCAAAAGCACTCAATTACAATTTTTTCTGCTTTCAAAACCCCCAGAGCCCACTAAAAGATGTTTCTAATTATATGGATTTGAGCACACGTAAGTCCACAGATTTAATACTTTCCCATCACTGTTGCAAAATGACCTTTGGTTGAAGCGCGCTTTCAAATAATGGTATTGATCGTGCTCGTGGGTAGCAGACCAAAATGGTGCCACCACGCAATTCACCAAAGAGGAAATTTTATGACTTAGAAAGATATTGAAAACACATGAGTCTAGTTGCAGTTCAGCTTGAATAGGTAAACGTCTTACCGCCAAAGAAATTGACAATCAGAGGATCAGAGACCAATTTCGGGAGATATGTCAGATTTAAAGGTGCAAAGGGAGAGATGTGTCGTCAAAAACACGGGACGATCAGCGCAAACTAATGCTGCGTATGTAAAGAACTGGTATTTTAGTGAATTATTGGCAAAAGGGGATGTGTTACACTTTTTGTGTATAGGGATATTGCATGGCCATGAATTCCTCTGCTATTGCTAGCTGCGTTACAAATAGGTTTGCATCAATTTTAGGGAAATAATTGTTTGGTTATTTTTTCACCGCTTTCTTTCTTGTTTTTACCATATGTTAAAAAAGTACATTTCATTGCATAATCAAAGATGAACAAGGATACGAATTGAAATTTAAACTACTTATTTCAAAGGATAAGAATTTGGTTACTACCAGATAAGAATGGGTTACGCAAATGCCAATTTTTTCTTGAAGGTAACGTTCTTTCTGAGACACCCTTATTACTTCATAAGTACCATAACGTGGGTCACGGAGACACTATTTCTTAGGATATTTACTTCACTTTGCTGACACAAACCCAACCCGCAATTTAAATGGATACATTTGGTCCGTAGTAGTCCAGGAGGGAAGCTCTGGAGTCACATTTTCATCAACAACCTAACTGCAAAGAAAAAGTAAACCGCTTGTTAGGTGAAATATATAACGTTGTGGTGGTGGTGGTCGTCGCGCGCCACCGCCGCCGCCGTCGCCACGACCCCGACTTGTAGTGTGGGTACGAATCATAGGTACGTGTAAGGATCCGAGACCATGGTACAGGTACGGTTCGGTCCGAGACCATGTGGTATGGGCCGGGGTATGGGTACGCATGTTTGTACCCGGTATAGGGTACGTGTACTACAAGTCCTGCCACCACCACACTGCAGGTCCCCACAGCTGTTTACAACTTTAACAGTGCTTGAGAGTTTAAAGGTTCAAAATTTCTATTTTTTTCTCTTTTCTAGTTCCTTTAACAGTATAAAGTGTTTTTCCAAATAAACCTAATACTTTTAATAATAATTTTTTTTTAAATCCCATCTGAGGTAATCACTATGTATTTCGATGTTATGAAACAAAAAAAACTCCTCCACATTTATATTTCACACACAGTCACAAAATGTTTCATCGGATTCTGTTTACAGTTTTGAAAGCTCATAGTTTAAGTGTAACAGTTGTAAAGCTACAAAATCCGTATTTTAACTTATTTTTGCCAAAGACTCTGATATGGCTTCAAATAAGAGATATTTGCCCTACTTCGTCTTACTTTTAAAAGCGATTTGAACCCAAGTAATAGGCACTTTATTACCCTCAAGTGATTTTGGAGGTTTTTATAGGGCACATTCGGTCACATGCGTCTCCCATTGGAGAGTGACATACATTTTATTATGAAAGTAAATATAGTAAAAATGGAAAATGGTTTGCATCTAAAATGGATCCAGTGAAAGAAGGCCCCTTTAGTTTTGCAGAGTTAAAACATTTTCGAAATTTGTGTGATCTATTTATATACACGATTTAAGCTTGGTACTCAATTTCTTTCATTTCAAATGACTTGTAAATTACTCACCTGATACCTTTGCAGAAATGTGTATGATTTGCCACGGATGTCTATACAAAATTTGGGACCCCGACCCCTCCCCCAAAAATAACCACCAGTAGCTTGACCTATTATCCATTAAACATCACACAACCCGGAAATGTATCTGATTCTCCCCGTGTATATCCCACCGTCGCCAAATACAAAAAAATAGATGAACACTCTCTTTTTTAAACACATGAATCTGTATTGCATTTGGACAATGACCCAGACCGTACGTGGAATGGGAAATAGAATGGTATTCCTACCACGAAGCTCCGAAGCAATCAAACTACTTGTTGTTAGTTCCTGAACATTGAGTGCGTGAGTGTTGTACTCTGTGTGCATTTCGAACATATCTACTTCATTTTCGCAATTGTGCAAAAAACACAATTCCGAATTTACACTTTGCAGACGACAACAACCTTCATGCAACGTAGGCCCGCTTTTATTCTTATTATTAATTTTGCACGCCATATACAATTGTAATGAATCACACAATACACACGGTTAACGGCTGCGAATTTTTCCCAGGGATTTGTATAAAAACTATCATTTTATTATTTAGGTCAGAGGCGAGACCAAAGGCCACAATATGCCTTTAAATTTCACACTTGTTACGTGTACAGTTTGTTTGGTTAGGAATAACGCAAACTAAGTTACCTTTTCCCGTTTACAAAAGAACCAATGCTCAGTCTGATTTACCACACTCCATGATCAGCAATTGGAAACCGCGGACGGCTGCACCGTAAACCCAGCTTGTTGGAATATCAAACAGTTGATCGACGGGTATGTTACCAAGCTGGAATTAACTCGCTTTGCATGTTGTAACTTAGCAAAAGATAACAACACCGTGAAAATAGCCTTTTCCAAGCGGCTTGGCTACGCGAACGGTTTTCGTGAACTCCTACGATCTAGCTTAACATAAGGTCAGGCGACCGCGGATTCAAAGGACCCAATATTTTACTCAAGTTGCTGTTGCTGCGAGTATGTGTGATATCCTTGGAAAGATGGCGCTCGCTATGAATTTGTTTAGTGACAAAACTCGATTACATTGACGACGTGACATCACCTTGGCAGAGATATCAATAGAACTTTACATAATCATACAAATTAAAAACAACAAGCTAATCAGAATCTAAACCAGGTGCAGAATTATTTAATTGGCCGACTCATAGTCCATGGGGGCACTCAACTTTCATTTTCAGTAGGGCTGTGGGGCGGCCTACGGGCCGATCTTGGGACTGAACACTTGAAAACTTGCAAATGGGGGTCTGCGAACTAAAAATTGGTGAATTTGGACCTCGAGAACTAACTTTGTTCAAAATTTTGTTCAAAATGTAGTTAAAAATCAACTTTTGTTGTGAAATGGGCGTCTTGCGAACTAAAAACCTGCATCAAACAATGGCAAACCTTGCAACAACCGGATCACACCTGAAGGGCAACCCCGGGTCGTAACGAAGCCGGCCCATACCCGTAGGGGCCTATATCACCCTTCAGGTTTCCCCCCCACCCCAGCGGTAAAAATAGGGCACTCGATTCTGTTGAGTCTTCACCAACATAAGTTTCATGCTTTATTCCCTTGTCGTCTCTGAGCCCGGACTATGGCTCCGGGTGGACCCACATCTCCTTTTACACGTATTTTTCAACTAAAGCAAAATGAGGAATGCCGCAATTCTATAAGGCGCATCAGTAAGCTATCATTATCTCAGGGCCATTCAACCGGCTAGCAAACTTCCCGATTTCGCATCGTGTACAAAAATAGATTCATGGCAAGGGTAGACCCGCAAAGATTTCAGTACGGGAGTACGGGTGTTGTGTAAAATTCAAGGGTGGCCAGGCGCAGTGTTGGTTAATTTCATTTGGTGCGGGAACGGTGATCAGGTAAACCTGTCAAAATTAACGCGCATTTAGCCCATTTTTGCATGAACATTTCACTGCACCTTTCTACCTTATAAATTTTTCCCCTCCCCCCCCCCCCCCAAATGACTTGCTGGCCGCCACTGTGCTGGCTAACTACTTGGGATACTTGGGTTTAGCGGTCACCTGCTTGAATGAACCCTCGGTTCTGCGGTTCCTCTCGACTTTGAATGACCCCTATGACCTTGTTGTGACTTTTAACCTTGTTTGCAATCAGAATCAACCGCAACCCGCCCAAGTTTCATGTCCATACACTAATGTGTACCCATTTAAACCTGAATGACCCCTACTGACCTTGTCGTTACCTTTCAATTTTTCGGCATCAACATAAAAACACACAACAACAACACCAACCCCCCCTACAAAGTTTCATGTCCCTATACACTTTATCCCTACTGTGTTGCCATTGATATATGATATAGCTCTTCCCGATCATATGATATTGCACTCATTAACTTCGCCATCTCAACTGTTATGTTTTATACTCCGATATTATACACTGATTGGACATCACTTCCTGTCACCCCCGGTCCGGTCCTGTTCGTTTGTTTTGTCCTGTCTTGTTTTTTTGTCCCGCCTTTGATGGCCGACAATAAGTCCCACTTTCTACTGGGTGGGGTCAATCTTAAAGTTCATTTGATCTTAATTGGCCTCTCACCACACACATCCTCCCCATACTCATTATTATATTTCAACATGTTTATCTCTTTCTATAACGTTTGGGTTTAATGACCAAATCTTAACTGTATTACAACTCACGTAATAATGATATATAATATTATAGAGTTAAATTTGGATGCTTATTGTATTCATTAGTCTACGCATATACCACTGTAAATAATCTCCCATTGTTAAAACACTATAATTCGATAACGTTATTGTATTTTCGTTAAAGTGCACAGAATTTCAAGTCATCCATATATTCTTTGATATGTAGTGATTTCATATATATTAGACAGGCATAGATTCCCTACCTTTTATTTGGCTACAGAATAACGTCAAATTGAAACCAAACGGTGATTTGTATAGCTATATTTCATAGACAACATAGGCTGAATTTCGTATTTGTCTCTAGGAAAATTAGAATTGTCACAAGTTATGGTACCAAGAAACAGTTTTTAGCTTAATCCTTACAGATGGGGATATTATTGATATAAGCTTTACATCAGTGCCAAAATCAGAATTTTCACATTTTTTCGGACACCTGTTATGTAAAATCTCTCGTTGCACCTTTAATGTAGAAACATGGAAGATGAGGTGTGAATCAAATAATGTCTAATAACTAAATTGGATGTTTTGTTTTTTTTTTTTTCTCTTTCCAGGTTGCACTGGTAAAATAATACCACATTTCCAAAGGAATTTTGATGTCCAATAGCTGGTGATAAGGTTAATTAAGGTAAACAAGTTTGCTTTTTGTCAGTACTACTTGTTTGGATTACCATTAGTATACCTTATGGTTAACCAAATCGAACTTTGATATGGCCCGGCCCAGCTCCACCAACCCAAAAAGTTTCGAGACGATATACGACACCGGCCTCCGAGAAAATGAGGCGGACAAGACATCCAGGAAAGACAGACAGGACTATATTAGATTTATATAGGAGTAAGCGTATGTAGTACCGGCGTGAAAGCAGATTTAGTCGGAGGGAAGGCCACAGTCCGGGGCTCGAATAGACGATTAATATGGCTGAATTTAGAAAACATTTTGCTATCAGCTATCAGGGCCATTCTCCGATAAAGTGTTCAATAAGTTAGGCATATACTAAAGAAATCGGTTATTTTTTAAGATCACCATGCATTGTTCCCCGTGTTCTGCGAAATATTAAAGTTTACGATTTTTAATGATTTTCAGGATCATTAATGTGATATTTGGTCTTTTGAGACCAAACGCTGCACCTTTAAAGGAAAATATGTTCATGATCTGAATATTTGAAAATTTGGTATGGATGGAAGCTTAAGTCCGTAGATTAAAATAAATCAAAATAAGTGGAAAATGTCCAATTTGTTGAGTAGTATTTTGCCCTTTAATTTTCCGCCCAATAACTTAATCGAAAACGATTCCGACAAATCGACTTCGCAGGCAAATGGTGACGTCAAAGTGATGACCATCATATCGCAGTGTTGCACTTTCCTATTCGATGTGAACTGCGATCGATGTGTTTTTATATCAATAATAATTAAAAATGAAACAACATATGTCATTCTGTAACTTATTTTCAAATTTTATTATTACTTTCTTAATCCATCAAATTACAGTGTCAGCAATGACAAAAAATAAACAGATTCGAGTCAAAACGATGTTTTCTTTCTGTAATTGAGACTGGAGTGAAAATTAATAGAAAGACAAATTTGCCATCCCTTCTCCAGCTGTCGCAAAATCCTAAAAATGATTTCGTCACACCACTATAGTAGATTCAACACATCGTGTAACCTATAGTACTTCTTCGAAGGTACAGGCATTGAATGAGGGGGCATGTGCAGTGGGTGGAAATTAAAATTCAAAGTTAAACCTATTGACACATTGTAGTCCGATAGAGAAAAAACATCCTTTCTTTTCAATGAAAGCATTCAAATCAACGTAAGCGCATTAGAGATGACATTATCTCTCAAAGATTCGACTAAAATAGTATTTGCTTCAGTGCTATCAATGTAAGGTCACTGACTTGGTCGACACAAAATCTTTGCACCTCTCTTTCTAAAAATGTTCAACATGAAAAGCAAGATATCGTAGTTTGTTCATGATGAAACAGGTGGTGAATCGGTCCAAATGTTGCTTTTTATGTATCCTATCCACAGTAATCGGACGCGTCCAAAACTTTTCTTTGTTGACACGATGAGTTGGAATCTACTAGCTTCATGCTTATAACCCATTCGGATAGATTCATAACTCCCAAAATTAGGGCAACTTTCATTCATACACAAAAATCTAATTTTACAGCATTGTTGGTCTCACTTGACGTCACGAGGGAGCAAATTGGGGCCGCTTTGATCAAATTGAAAAAAGACCATGGCGAAAAATCCGCCCATTTTCTTAGTTGTCTAAAAAGCAAAAATTAAAATGCCTCGATTTTGTTAATTAATCAATTTTCACCGCACTTGGTCATCACTTTGACGGGTTGTTTCCCCCACACACGGGGGAAGGAGGCAAAATTGGGCGCTTTTGATCAATGAAGGCATGGCGAAAAATCCGCCCATTTCTTCGTATTGTTCTGAAAAAGCAAAAATTAAATGCCTCTATTTGTTTAATTTTACATCAAAATTGTCTATTTTTCGGGAATTCGTGATATTTTAGAATGTAAGTGAAATGAGCTTTGACAAAAAAATCTTGACATATTTCCTTTAACGGAGCATGGCCATCAATGAACCTGCAGCTTGTACTAATATATGCCACAAAGAGTATTGTTCTCAACAACTTATTTAACATACTGGATGCCAAAAAGTGTTACAGCACGGTTGACTTCATACCTCCAGACAAGCATAAGCGCACAAGAACCAAGTGGTTGGTACTACCGTAGTAGCTATAAACAGACAGCGTACCTAACTCACAACCGGTGTAGAAGTAATTATCGTCCGGCGTACTCATAGTCCGGGAACAATGGTGAACAATAGGGCAATCGATTCAGTTGACTCTTCACGCAACATTAGTTTCACGCTTTATTCTGTTGTCGTCTATGAGTCTTATATGGAGACCGGACTATGATACCTGCCGGACTTTGATTACTTTCACACCGGGCTCTGTACTTGAAGTCACTGGTGGTCATATTGGCAATCCCAAAGGAGCCAAACAAGGGGGGGGGGGGGGCCACAAGCGGGGTTTAAAGGCCCCGAACCCCGACTCAGATTCCTGAGGAGGGCGCCCTCAATTTCCAAAAAATCTGTTTTTGCATGTACATAGGCTTGTCATATATTCATCACTGTTTGATTGAAATTGCCTAAGCTTAAATCGAATTCCTTCATATAGAAAATGACAACTTTGTTTTAAAATTCCGGATTCGGAATTTGTATACACAGTTATCCTATGGGACCGTAATACTAAACATATGTTACTGCAATCAAAACGAAAATCCGATTCATCTCAAATTTCGGCATGTGCATTTTAGGTATATTCTTAGGTCTAGTTGCCTATGTTTTCATTATTACACAAAAAAATAATATTTCGAAATCTCTGAGTCAGACTTAAGAGCCGATCATTTCCACAAAATTTGTTCCCACTAAGTGAAATGTAGAAAGCGACAAAACAGAGTACAGAATCAAAACCAATTCAGTGAGCTCAATGTATTTGAAGTTGCTCGCGTATGACATGTATGAGATGGCATGTCCCTAAAACAGGCACTCGAGATACAACTTGTGTTAAACAAGTGTCTCTGGAAAACTATTGTGTTGGGTATACCAAGATGTCCGCTAGTTGCTTCACTCATCTGATATTAGTTACTGTTGAACCAATCCACTGTATAGAGATCAGTGGAGTAAACCTCCGCACATGTGAGATTCTGGCCTGAAATCATGCTCCAGGACCATAACTACATGTGCCAAAAAGTGCAACATTCAGAAGTTATTTTTTTTTTTTTTGAAAGGTGAAAATCACTTTCAAGAAAACGCGATATGGTTCGTTTCTTGGGTAGAACAGTTCTTAGTTACAGGACGTAAAGAAAATTACGATTGTGGGAAAGGTGAGAGGTAATGAGCATAGTGAAGAGCTATGGACACCATTGTGCGGTTGACAATCATTGCAGTAGGCCACTCGAAAATTGTGCCACCACCCTATGCATTCGGCAGCCTCAACGGACTAAACTGCACGCTGAAGGAGTTGTGGTGGCAGAATCAACTGAATTAATCCTGGCCAGCCTTCTTGGAAGATCATTTGTAGGGAGTGTGCATTCCTCTGTTGGAGGTGGTACAGATGTCAGCCCAGCAGAACGAATCCTTGTAATAGGTTTTTTAAAAATAATATGATGATGAAGTGTTAATTAATTGTAACCTCGTATGTGAACGGCACACGAGGGTGGTCAATACGCGTCACGTGACAAGTATAAACAACCGCTGATGCATGGCTGCGTGACGAACGCCGAAAGTGGTAAAATAATCATGCAAATTTCAAGAGCTGAATTTGATATTTAATAATTTAATTTTGGAAGTAAAGAGTGCAAAAAGACGGTATACATGAACGGGGTCCAGTCATAGTATTGGGTATGAACGTTGTTAAAACACTCGGGCATAAACAAGCGTTCATACCCAAAATACTATGAATGAACCCCAATGTATTCCTTCTTGTGCTTGTATTTCCATGGAGTGCCGTTCTTATGTTGTTGGTGTTTGCCCGAGTTCTGGCTGTTCTTTGCCTTTCATTGTTGCCTCTTTTTCTATTTAATGTCACTCCATGCCTCCATGCTCTTAGGAAAAGTTGCTGACAACACAAATGGTTTCTACATGGCTTCTGGTCTGAATGAAAGTTGTCAACTAAATCACACGCTTTTCAGTGGTGAATAATGGCTGTTGATGGTTATATACCAGGCTGAGGACAGCCATCTTGAAGCAATGCTCAATGTGTAACGATGCAACCTTTTCCCAATCAATACTACTACTTGAATTTAAACATTCAAATGTTAATCTGTTCATGCTTCTTTGAAAGTTGAATACAAAACATCCAGTGCCTTTTCAATACATTTTCGCTGCTTTCCAAGATTAAACATATCCAGGTGAAATCAACTAAAATTTACACACTTTCATTTAATTGAGTGTATCTCTGGATCTAGGGACCACATGCCATTTCCATCATCGGTACCCCTGAGAGAGAGCTCACCTCTTACCACATCCAACCACTGGGTCATCGCAAGGCAGTTGTAATTGCCACTCTTTTCCACCGCATGTTTAATGGACAAGCACCAGATCTCCTCAGCCAGCTGTAACCTGGGCTGCTCTCAGTTGACCCTCGCATTAGACGCTCAGTCAGGTCTCATGACCTTGCTGTGAAAATCCCAAGGGCCAACTTGGCCTCCCACAGAAGATCATTTCTCCCATTCCCTATATAGGTAGTGGAACGCCCATCCTGTTCATGTATCATCAAACCAGGACTTACAGAGCTTCAAAAGGGAAGTTAATCGCTATCTTGGCGCCAATCTGTCAGTGTTACTAATTAGATAACTGTTGGCAATACCTTGATTAGCTTTGACATAAAGAAAAATAAAAATCATACTTTTTTACCAAAAATAGGCTTTTGAGACAAATGTCCCCAAAACACCTTTCTCCCAAAGAAGCATTTGCACATCATGCCTAACCTTGAAGTAGACATATTTACGATTTCCATGATATATGGTTTGGGTGTGTGCACGGTGCCTGGTATATTAAGTCGATTATTGCAGGTGTACCACAAGGTTCAATCCTCGGCCTTGTTCTTTTCTTTATATTCATTGCGACATCACAAGAAAAATCCAGAATCCTTCCACATGATATCCAATGATATATGGTTTGGGTGTGTGTACGGTGGGTATAATAAGTCGAATAAAATTCTGATTCTTCCGCTCGCCCATAATGAAGAATGACAAAATGACACCACCAATACACGGTTTTATTTGTATTTTATTTATTGTACACTTGTATGGATAAGATTCATATAACATTATAATGAGTTAAATCGGTCCAGCCATTTGTATGGTAGAAGCAAAATTGTGTAGTAAATTGGATAGGGTGTGATATACAATAATTAAAGTGGTTCGCCACATTTGAAGAAGTTTTTGTTCAAGGGTAATGAGAAAAATAAACATTCTTCTAATATAATCTTCATACTCACCATCATAGTTATATTTCACCATCAATTTTGAGTTGGTGTTTTACAACTACTTTATCATGTACGCAATGTGTTTTTATTATCCCCAAAATACACTTGTATTGAGGGAAAAGGGCGCATTTTTTCAAATTACGGGGCATTTCCCAACAGCAAATGACATAAATCCCGTAAAATAACGGTCAATTGCCTGTGAATTTACAGATAATCCGTATCATATTGGGTTCCGTAAAATTACGGTTATTTTTTAAAGTGTGGGCCATACTTTATCATAAAGATGATGCCATTGTGCTGTCTTTCAGAATCTGCTTGATATGATCTAAGTCTCTGCATCACCATAAGCCAGTAGGTAATTGGTTACTTTTCATAAAGGGCTGCTTCATAGAGCCTCTTTGTAGCTTATGAAGGATAATCTAGGAATCACAGACTCATTAACAATAGGCAGTTATGAAACATCTTTCTGTTTCTCCATTTAAGCCATAAATGGTAATTGAAATTGAGGCATGCTCTAAGCTTTGCTTTATCCAGGTAGCATGCGGCAATATAAAGAACGCCTTTCAAACCGGAAGTATGAATAAAGTGTTGGCAGAATAGTCTATCATCACTTTGTCTAATTCCATTTCGTCTAATAACCACTTGGTATAACACCATTTTGTCTAAACGCAGATGGTCTAATTGTCACATAGGCTAATGACCACTTTGCCTATTGTCATTTGATCTAATAACCAGTTGGTTTAATTGCCATTTTGTCTGACCATTTAATCTAAACCCATTTGTCTAAAGATCAGTTAGACTAATGACCATTTGGTCCAAACCTATTTTGTCTAAATCCATTTCGTCTAATGATCAGTTAGTCTAATAACCATTTAGTCTAAACCCATTTGTCTAAATCCATTTCGGCTAATGACCAGTTGTTCCAAATAACCATTTAGTTTAAACCCACAACAATCACAACAACATTTTCCATCTATTAGTTTTAACGAGGTACCGTAATTAAGTTTATTACTCAAAGCAGTGACAACGTTACCTGTTGCAGAGGGACGGGTTTCCTCAATATATTCCTTATCCTTCAGTTGATAAACTAAAAAAAAATAAGAACATGATTCGAACTGTCAGTTGGCATGATTGTGTGCAACATTCTGCATTTTTTCCCCCCCCTTCCAAAAAAAAAAGTACGATGGATGTCATAAGAAAAAGGGAGCAAATTGAACATTGTTTTTGTCATAAAGGTTCTCCAAAAGTTAGGTTCAACAAGAGGTTTTGTGTGTCAGAATAAAAAACTTCCCAAAATTATCGCCTTTTCTTATGAAAAAAATATAAAAATATGGATTACTCCACAGTGACTGAATGGAACTGTTAGCATCTTTTATTTCAAAGCCTGCAGAAAAAAATTGCATGCCACAGTCCCAAAAGGTATCTCCAAGCAAAGAGAAAATGTCATATTCATTTAAAACCAAACACAGATGCAAATTGAAACCATATGTTTTAATGTGTGTGATGGTTGCACTTCTATAGTGCGTGACTGACGCGGAACGAAAAAAAAAAGTACCACCACCTTCGAAAAAGTAAATTCTGTAAAAAAAAATATGTTTTCATATGAGATTTATGCCATTGTTGTCAAAATTAATCATTGAATAGCGGGAGGCTGATGAGCGAACGGGAGCGATCATGGAAATGGAAGGATCAGAGAAGACGTGCTTTTATTTTGCATTTAGGGGTGGTTCCCTGTAAAGTGAGGGCATAATGTCCCCGTACCTATAAGCCAACAGGGAATTTTGACCCTTCCGTTAACAAACAGGAGATGCCGAAAGTGCAAAAGCATTTAATAATCTGGAAAACATATATAAATTAAACATTGAAACAACATTTACAAAAATCTGGGTGTTGCAAAAGCGTGACCTTTCGTGTTGAATAAACCAAAATGACGAATGCCATTTTCCCAACTATTTGGAAAGGAAGCACCACACGCGTGAGACCCAATTGACTTTTTTACTACTGGAATAATTTGAGCTATATTCCATTAGATTTAGAACAGTTCAAACATTTGACCCCATATATTTACACCCTCTCCTGGGGCCACACGCGGCGCAGACTTTCAGTATCTGCAAAACTTTATTTTTCTCAGAATTTTCCCGTCTTCAGATATTGGTATTCTCGTTCGTGTGATCAAACCCTTCTGGCTGATGCTCTAGTTTCGTCAGATTGGATATTGGAATTGGGTAGTAATTCACCTTTTTAGTTAAAGCGGAACTTTTTTTGAAAAGTAGTGAGAATGTTAAAAGAGCTGTGCACAGTATTCCTGGGGGAAGAGGGCGGAAAACTTTTTTTTAACTTGACCGAAATAGGAGCAATAAGCTAGCAATAGGGGCTAAAAAAAGTAACATAGTGTTTACATTGTAAGAGGCATATTGAATTGGTGCTGGAAAATGACCACACCTATAAAACTGTTTGTTTTTTTTTTTTTTTTTCGTACAACCTGTGTGAACGGACATGAGGAAATACTTATTGGTGTTCTGCCCCGTGGCTAACCTACTTAAAATCCGTCAACGAGGAAGAACACAACAAAATAAATTTGGTCACGGTTTTCATTGTTTACACAGGTAGGTATTGTATTTTAATTATGATATTTTACAAATGTTAACTGTTTTCTCTTTTAGATGACATTATGAAATCTTGAGATCGGAATATAGATTAATTCAAATTGGTCAGGGAATTTTATTGTGAAGATGAACTCGGAGTGTATCATGGAGGATCATGAGCCAACAAAGTTACGCTCTGATGCTGCAACAAGAATAATGATTATCTTGAAACATGATGCATGTTCGAAGTTGACAAGGTATGTAATGAATGCAATAGCGATCTAATTAAGATTAAGACAATAAGTAATTATCATGTTTAAGGACTGTTAATAATATGATGTTCATTAACAGTTTACTGATGATGCTATCTGAATGAATCTAAATCCAACTTAGTCATAATATGTACTTCGAAGTACACAAGGTGTTTTGTAAACTTATAGG
>JAMKCH010032189.1:0-16507 GCA_023653785.1 Ophioderma brevispina | reverse complement strand
CCTAACTCCCATAGAAAAGGCCCGTACTTCCGTTTCGGGGTATGTTGAAATATGGAACTAAATTGTTATACTCGAACCTGTCTATGTTAGTTCGGAAACCAAATGGTTAACGTAAAAATTTGGTAGTAAGAATCCAAAATGGCTGCCGGAAATAGTGTCCCGACATAACAGTTCCCCATACCGGTAAGGCTCGGCCGTGACAAACGGTAATGGAGCCCCCGCAACGGGAAAACCGCAGAAATGCGTTGAATCCTATCTCCCATAGAAAAGCACTTACTTCCGGTTTCGGGACATGTTGAAATCTAGACAAAACTTTCCATATCGCACCAACACCGATGTTTAGTTCGGCGGAACCAAATGGTCTAACAGCGTTAAATTTCAACTGGTAAAATTTCCAAATGGCCGCTGAAAAAGTGCCACCAATCTAAGTATTTCTGTGAACGGTAAGCGGCCCCGGCCGTAATACGTGTAGTGGGGCCCCCGTGACGTAAGACCAAACTGACCCGCAGACCCCTAAGTCCACGGAGGCAGCGGAGGGGCTCAAACACCGCCCGGTGCACATGAAGCAAATGGCGAACCATGCCCAAGCGAAAGTCGATTATGACTTTTCGGCGCCGAGATGGCCGACCATACTAAGATGGCGCTATACCAGTACCGGACCGGTAGGATAACGGGTTAAAGTTACCGACGAAAACAGCAAGTAGCGCGATAAAAAGTGAGATAAAATAACTCAGGAATCATCTAGCACCATAAGCTCCCCAACACGAGCGCTAGATTGATGTGTGAATTACTTGAAGGGGTCCAACCGAGGTAGACACTTGTACACACGTGTGAACTAGCCCGCCATTTCCGCAGAAAGTTACAAACACTGACGCACCTAATCAGACGCAATTTTGCAACAATCTGGGATGGGCTTAAAACCAGCAACGCCCAGAATGAATGGAAAATGCATAGAACACGTAGTTTGGTAGGTAGGTGAGCAAAAGCTAAAACTGTTGAAAATTGCAAACTTCTCAGGCACATAGAGCACAACATGCTTAAGCGTAGCAAATTGAGAAGTCAGTGTTTCTAGAATCAATCCCCGCCCCTGATGCTGCACTTTCAGGGGTCGTCGAACTTTTCGCAGTGGGTATCGTAGGTAACTTGCTATATACCGAGCGTAGAAATGAAAGGCATAATTCAGGCTTGAATGGGAACTTACTAGGAGATGTAGGTGATCGAACGTCACACCCAGACTTGACTTTAGGCTATAGCTGGTCACAAATTTTTAATCTAAATGACCGTTATTGAAGTTCCACTATTTTGTAGCGGGGTTCATCCACTAACCTTGACAGATTTTGAAATCAATACATTTTTTTCCTAAATTAGGCCTAAAAAAAAATTGTTTGATTGGCGTAAACCCACCGACCCATTTTTAAATTTATTTAAATTTACCGCAAGACCTAAATATTTTTATTTTTTTGTGTGAAAATAAAAGTTTTAAAAAACCACTACGCAACAATTTTCATTTTCGTTACTCTAAAGGACTTGCAGGACCTGCAAATGAACAAATAAAAAGATGTGTTCCAGAAAAAGTAAGATTGCCATTTTTTTTGTATTGTGTGTCATATTATTTTGTGTTCTGGTATGTGAAACCATAAAAAAAAAAAAAAAAAATCCCACACCAAATTCATACCCTATTTTTGTTTCTCTGTTAAACGCCAATCAAAACATTTTTTTAGCTTATCATGATATTACTGTTATATGGCCTCCATTTGTCTTATTAAACTTTTAAAAATAGTATGTTTCTCATTTTATTTGAGAAGATATTTCTCACGGAAGTATTTTGTTTGGTTTACTATAAGAGAGAAAGTTAATACCCCTAGTTTGTTTTTGCTAACTTGCACCTTTTTGATTGCACAATAATGGTAAGTGGGGAATCCCCAAGACGTAAACTTAGAAACTTGTTATGCTTTTTGAATCAAAATAATTGCGAACCTTAGGGAAATTCCCCCCACAGCAGTTAATTATATGAAATGATGTAATTTAGATTGGTTGAAATCTGATTTGATGGATGCAAGGTCATGTTTATGCATGAGGATGATGTAATGATTATTGTTAGAAGGGAAATCTACGTGTGAAGATAAATAGCAGTTGTGACTGAAGGACTGCGGCGAGCAGTTGTAATCAGAGGAGCTTGAACTATAATCTCTGGAGCTATACAGTATAAATTATAGCTATAGTTTTTCTCTAAAATATGTTAGATTTGGTTTCTACATCTAGTGCCAGTATGTGATATTTTGGATGGGGCCCGCCGGAGTTGATAGCTAAATTGGTCCTGCTGTGTCTGTTAAGCCACATACTTCTAGTTTTGGAATCAAAAAAAAGGGATTTCCAGTTTTGGTGGTCCTATATGAGGACTAGCGAAAGACTGATGGTGGTATATTACCTGGATTTTATTATTGTGGAACATTTGTCGTCGAGGGAAAGCCCCGTCGTCATTGAACTGCTGGACAAGATTACCTTCAGGATGAGAAGATTCCCTTGGAATATAATACCTGAGTGAGTTTTTATGAACTTGTGCGCTCATTTTGAGTCTTCGCTGTGAGGCATATCATCGTTGAACTTGCAACGCTTCCCCCCTTGTGGATATTAATGACATTCTGTTATACAATTAAGATCATCTGTACATCTTAAATATTAAGTGTGAATTTTATGTAAAGTTTTTTTTGGCATCTCAATTCTTGAACCCAATTAACGAATCATTAACATCTGTTATATTATATAAAATTCAGATCAATTGTGCACAAGCCTCATTTATTGGTGTTGAAAGGTATTTCTGGCTTAGACTCCACGGCGTCATAAGCAATTACTAAATTTATTGAACGAAGGCTTAAAAGTTGATTTTGCAATGTTACTGGGACCGTGGCTGCCATAGAAAATACATGTAACGCATTCCCCTAAAGACCGTTTGGAAATCCCCAATGCCCAATCGAGCGATCCGCTTGACAGGGGAGCATCATAGGACTCATTTTTCAAAAGTTTCTAAAAATCATAGTTAAAGTCTTACCCATGATGCATAGCAATGTGCCTATACTGTACTAAGCAGCATTCAGTACTTAGGGATAAAAGGGTTCCAAAATTTAGAACTACAAGACTTTCATAATCCTAAGTACAATGCTTTGTGGCTACAATGAGCATTAAAGTCGGGTTTTTATGTTGTTAGAATAGAATTTTTTATGTGATCACATGACCCGCTATTGAGGTGAAATTTTCCCAAAACTGGTGCATTGTGGATGACTACCTCAAACACCCCTGGTCTTACCTATCAGAAGTGACCATCCCGGCATTATTGCTCCACTTTCCAGTCTGAAGCCAGCGGTGCGCAGCAGGCGCCCTACAAACGGACCCGCCTCGCAAGACACTGAACACACATCGTCATAGTTACCTCCATCTGACATGCAGGATGCCGAGGCTAATGATCCCATCATCAAATTCTGGAATAAACAACCTGTTGAACTGCAAGAAAGTGCAACAAAAACAATAATCATAAAACAGCGGGAATTTTGAAACAACAATTTGTAATGTGAGCTTGACTACGGAACCCATTGGTTCAATACTATGGCTTTTGATCCCAGGCCTCTATCAGCGTGATCAATTACCCGTTTTGAGTCAAGTACCCATAGCAAGCCATGCACTCATACCAGAGCAAATCATTCGTATCGTTTAATTTTTTCTAGACCAAGGAGAGATCGGCTTCATGGAGGATTTTGCCCAGGTATGTGCGCGAATCTCTCCATGCAAACCCTTGCTGAAATTGAGATTCCTAAAGTCTAGAACTCATAGGGGTTTAATGAACCAGCATTTCTTCCACGTAGTATATCAGTCTTACTATTGCGTTATATATTCTCCTCCTGATGATCCAAATGAAACTGTTACGACTTGAGCATTTACACAGTCCATTGATTAATAAAACTAGTATCTTATGGCATGTGTTATACGATTGCAGGGGATGTTAATCACCTTGATATCGTCAATTGACTATTGTAAATTTTGCCAGGTTTTGAAAACCAACAGAGGAACGCAATTCTGATAAAATATCACTCATGTTTCTTGACCAATATTTAACTCCTGCATAACTACCATCCATTTGGTCGCATTGATCATTATGTCTTGTGGAAAACCATTGCCAAATTACAATTGACCTAACAATCTTAAAAGGACTATAAAGACCACTAGAGCCTCTTCATGTGCGTTCTTTTTTGTCAATGGTACGAATCCACACGATTGGGTCTTGCATTTTTGAGCGCCGCTACTCAAGTAAATCCGACAAATTATGTACGATTATCTAACTAAGCGATCAGTGGATCATTTTCCTAACAAGATCCTGTTCAAATTACATGCACTAATAAACCTTTGTTACTGATGAAATCAAAAGGTTGATCAAATTGCGGCAGAAATTATTTACTGCTGGTATGTAGTTGGAAAGTAGTAAAGGAATAAGATAATCCGAAAATTTCAGCCGCTAAGAAGACTATTATCATAATGTTTACAAAACTTAAAAAATAAAAAACCACCCCGCTTCATGGGATCGTGAATTAAATTTTCTGGTCTACTGGTAATTAACCAACCAAAAAACAATTGCTGGCTCCCCAACAGGTGTCGATCCTGCAGATTATGATGAAGTGCTACAGTTTCAATAAGAACTTTTGCTCATTTGCTGAAATATGCCAGTTTTGGATTTATCCTCCCTTCCATCTTACCTCCCGGCACCTGACCTCTGTCCTACCATTTATGAATGGGAAGTTTATGACAAGTTAAAAAGGTTAAACAGGCGTAAAGCAGGGGGTCCAGATGGCATTCCAGCTGCCATAATCCGCGAATTTGCGTATGAGCTCAGTAAACCACTCACAAATCTCCTCAATAGTTCTTACCAAACTGGGGTAGTTCCTTCCATATGTAAAAAGGCTGTGGTAATTCCCTTGCCTAAAGTACTCTCCCATCTTGCAACCAATTACGCCCGGTATCATTAACAGATCATTTTGCCAAATTGGCAGAAACGTTTGTTACAGAATGGATTCTGTCTGATATCGAGGATAAGTTAGATCATAATCAGTATGGTAATCGTAAGGGAGTGTCAAAATGTCACTACCTGGTCAAACTCATCAACAATTTATGTTCTCATGCTGATATTCCAAGGAGTCAAAGTTCCATTGTTATAACAGATTTTAGCAAGGCTTTTGATTTAATAAACCATAATATTGTTATTAAAGATCTTCTGGACTTAGGCGCACGACCATCAGTGATTCCATGGGTGTGCAGTTTTTTGAAAAGATCCCAATGCGTTCGGTACAAAAACCGACTTTCTGAATATATCATGCTTAAAGGTGGTTTACCTCAGGGAACAAAATTTGGTCCCTTGGGGTTTCTTGCTAATTCAACAGTGCTATGCACACGGATCTCTCCGAGGGCCGTATCCTGAGCCTTAAATATGTTGATGATATGACTATTGTTGAAAATATCCGCAGTAGTACTAGTAGCAATATGTTTATGCAAAACACCCTGGATGAATTTAGTCAATGGGCTAATGACAATGATATGAAACTGAATCCAGATAAGTGTGTTAACATGACTGAGTTTCTTGAAAAATCCCCTGCAGGTGCCACGGTTACAAATTTGTTCAAAAGATTTAAAGATCATCGATAAAGTAAAAATACTGGGTGTTACTATCAGGTCCGATTTGAAATGGGACAACCATATTCAGAAGTACACCTTGCACAAAGTACCGTAGGCAATGTTTTTCGATCAGTATTGTGCCAAAGTCAGACCATTTTGAAAGTTATCGAAATCAACATTTTGTTGCCTATTTCTTGCTCTTTCATTTAACATTAACAACACCTCGCTTGTAACAAATGTGCAAAATGGCTGAGATAGAGTACCCGAAAGACGCAAACCCCCCAAACCAACAAGTGTGCCGTTTTTTGGATTTTTCAATGTCCGGGTGTTTACACGCAATAATACGTGTGTATGGATTTTACACAAAGAGGTTTTTCGACTGAATGAGCGATAAAGCCTACATGTCAATATTGATTGTGTCCGCGTGTTCGTGTCCAGTTACACAGCAATGCCCATTGAAAAATTCCAAAACTGCAACTGTGGTTTTGGGGGTTTTGTCTTTCGTGCGTTCTATCTCAGCCATTTTCTTGGCACGCTTTTTTTTACCAAGCCAGGTATTAAATGAAAGAGCAAGACCTAGTCAATAATGTATATTGCAAAACTTTCAAAATGGTAGGACTTTGGCACAATACTGATCGAAAATATTCCGAGATAATTGGTTTTTGTTCCAGTTTATATTGCAAAAGCAAATAACAGCTGGTACATGTTAAAGTTGCTTAAGAAATTAAAGCTCTCAGTTGATGACTTGTTAACTATTTATAGAGGGTATGTACGCCCTCTACTTGAATAAGCTGTTCCTGTTTGGAATGCTGGTTTAACTGCATATCAAATTCATTTAACTCAGAAAAGAGCACTTAGAATAATTTTAGGCTTTGACTACCTTAATTACTCACATGCTCTTGAGCAATGCAATCTTCTTAGTGTTGTAGCTCGCAGGGAAAATATTTGCTACAAGTTTGCCCTAGGTTTATATAATTCAACAATGTTTAGAGATTGGTTACCAAAACAGGTTAAAGACAAGGTGCAATATTCACTAAGAAATAGTAAGAAGCTATTGAAGATCAAGTGCAGAACAAATCGTTATAAAAATAGTGCTATACCCTATTTGGTTGATCTTTTGAATAATTTGACTTTTTAATTAACGTCTTAAACCTTCGGTGGTTGTGCCAAATTTTATGTGTTTAGCCAACAAATTCAGTTATAGGTTATATATTCCATTGTTAATTTAGGATATGAATTATAAGATGGGCATTTCTGTGAATTAATTGAGTTTGTGGGGATGTGAGAAAATTGTATGTGTGGGAGTGAGGAGAGAGGGAGTGATGTGAGCGAGTGAATGTGAAGGGAGTTGATGTATGTGTGAGTGGTGTGCGTGATTGGTTTGATGAGAGTGAGTGAGGGAGTGAGTGAGTGAGTGAGGAGTGACGGTGAGTGAGTGAGTGAGGGCGGTGATGAGGAGTGAGTGAGTGAGGTGAGTGAGTGAGTGAGGGAGTGGGGGGGGGAGTGAGGTAGTTAGTATGTATTTCAGTGGATGGAATTTCAAAATGGTGTTTGAGAGGCAGCAAGATACTGGTGATTATAGTGCAATTCAAATGTGGTGGATTCTACGGAGTGCAATAAAGTAATAATTCTTTTTATAACCTTACTTTAAAATTGCATTGTAGTTATGTTAGCTGAATTTTATTATATGAGTGTTTTTTAATGGTGTTTATATAGCTTTTTAATCTGTATCTTTGCTGTAATTAGGCCTTAGGGCTACCAAATGCATTGTTAATAAAACCATAAAAATGAATGAATGAATGAACACGAGGAGTTCAATATATCGAAAAAATTACATTGCGGTCCCGGACAGCGAGTGTCGTCTGCCGCCGTGCGGTTTGCGGAAATGGGGCCAAAGGTCACTGAGGTCACAAGGTCACATGCGGTCACCAACATGTCACCCCACCTCGCCCCTCCTTCCACCAAGTTACATCATCAGTAGCATTACGGAACTCACACCGGCCATGCAATATATTAAGGGTTAACATCGTGACCAGCCAAGGTCGCATAGTCACCAAGGTCCACATGAGGTCACCACATGTCACCCCACTCCACCCCCTCCTTTCCACCAAGTCACCTCATCATAGCCCTTATGGCACATCTATGGCATAAGGGTTTAACATTTGACCTACCAGGACAAACACGTAAACAGGACACACAGATACACAGGGACATACGACCAGAGTAATCCCTAAAGTGCCTTCTGCAATTCGTGCACTGACACCAAAAACGTATTTTAGTGTTCTGGCGCAGTGTCTATTGTGAATGAAGAGGGAATACGGTAAAACCCCAAACCACCCCCAAATCTCTCCAGCACCAAGTGCAGGCGAGAAAAGTGAACCCATTTGCTCCGAACGGGACGGAAAGCAACTGCCTCCAACCATGGTGGGAATCTGATGACAACAAATGGCAATTTGAAGCGGGCAGAAGACTTCAAACCCACCCAAAGGTGGGAAGCGAGATTGGGTATAAGAGAAGGCACCTAGCACTGACCCGCTCGCCCAATTGGCCATAAGAATGAGGTTGTGAAGGGGTATGATTTAAACTATTAATGCAATGGAATCCTGAGATGTAGGAAAGAAGTATATTGTAAAATACATAATAAAATGACTCAATACAACAGTACCCTTCAATCGTAGGCACATGACAAAACCGTGAGCAAGAAGCCTCCTACTATTAGATACGGTAAGAATGAAGGCTACAAACCATAGCTCTGTGATTGGTGTAATATAGCAGATTGGTAAGAAGACCATGGTAAGATGTACAATACCACAATTCCAATACAGCATTGTGTATCGGTCAAGCTACGAGTTTATCCATGACTACACTTAGGGATGGTTTTGTTTTTCTGATTATGAACAAGTATATCAATTCAATTAGTGTTGCTAGGGTTGGGGGAAGCTCATCATGGTGAAAACGTCAGAGAAATCAAGTATGCACAACGATCACAGGACAAGCAGGTCGAAAAAACTTGGAAGTGGCAAAATGCCGACCATCAACAACAAGATTGGAGTGGCAATTGGTAAACAGAAGTCAAAGACCAGGTGGGTTTGAAGAAGGAGCACATAGCTACTGTGCATATCTTAGCATAATTTTGGGTGTTGGCTATTGAAGCCAGTCTGCTTGAATGAAAGATATACATGTGCTATAACAAAGGGGGGGGGGGGAACAAAGGAAGAAATAGGCAAAAGCTTGCCCTGAAGAGGATAGGGAACTGCACATGAAGCCGTTAAAATAAAACTTCACCCAAGTGGCCAATACCAGTTCGAAGGTGGAAAACGGTTTCTTAGCTGTACTCAGTACCAACAGCCAATGAGTCCACTGAATTAAGTGCTACAGATACGTCTGAATTGTCAGATGATGATGGATGCAATGCTGTTACAAATCAGAAAAAAAAATAAAAGCAAAATATGAAAAATCAAGCCAAGTATTAACACATTTCCCCAATTCAGAAAAGAATAGGCTGGTTGTTGTAAGAAAGTACAGCATTCAGGACACCTGTGTTGTTCTGCTATCATGAACTGACTTTTTATACAGTGTCTATGGAGAAGGACCCAAATTTGCCCCCCACTCAAAACAAAAAGGGCTTGGCAACCCCTTCAGTCCCCCCCCCCCCATTTGCAACGGTTGGTTACGCCACTGAAGTGCTGATATCAATATTAATGTGTAGGGATCAACTAGTTATAGGGAGAAGAAGCATTGGCTGGCTATCTTGATGGTATATCCGCTGGTAATGGGAACGCACAGCTGGTTAGTAATTCAAAATTGAAATCATCGTTATCAAAAAACAGTCACCAGATAACTTGCCAAGATTACACTGGTGGGTTAGCAGTTAGTTATTCGCTGTGAGATTGTTATGAGCTGGGGTACCTATGATGGTATAAGATTATGTGAGAGCAAGATGGAAGTAAACCTGCAGGATGCAAGCTATATGATTGGTAAGGTGTAACGTTACTGGCTAGGGGGGTAGCAATATGGAATTGCAATAGACTGCTATGAGGAAGGCGTTACCGAGTTAGAGAGACAAAACAGGAGGGCATCTGGATGATTGGCTCTATCAGAATTCTATGACACCCTGTGCTGTATGGGCAAAGGCCCTTAGGACCAGCTTTAATGGAGGAATAGATCCCTCCATGTTACACAAGTGATATCATGTTTGGCTCATCTGGTTGTATGAGTGAGAATATCCAACTCGGACAAAAGAGACAGTGCCCAAAGGTGGAGCTGTACAAGACAACAAGCAGGGTTGTTTACTATAGACCATTCCCAAATATATGAGTAAGAACAAGCCCCATCTCATATAGAGCTGGGTGACAAGTGGAGCCTAAACGTAGGTCATAAATATACAAGAGGGAACAACAGACCAACTCGGAATATAAATAGACTGTGTCGATGGAGATACCACAAGCCACATACATACATAAGGGAATACCAAATTCAGGAAAAATGGCGAAGGCCAAAGAAATGAGCGTAAAGCTAAGCCACTGTAGGCGGCAATAAAGGGAACATAAGTTTAAAGATAAACATATGAACGAGGTGATGAATAGGCGAACCTAACTAGGACAAATATATTATCTACATGAGGGGAAGATCTGACTTGAACAGTAAGTGAGAAAGAATAAGATGATGGTGTGGCAGAGGCATACCATACAGCATTATCTATGTGAGGGAAGTCTGAAAATCAGATTGTGTACGCAAAGGAAAACAAAAATACATAGGCAGAGCCATTACATAGATAGTAGACAGTGGTATCACGGGTACTAACATAACAAATGTACGAAGCGATGGGTAGTCGCGTAGCCGTACCCTTATAGTAATAAATAAAAATGGAGAGGACAATTTAACACGGAAAACGGAGCTGGCATAGAGAGCATCCAAAGGCCACCAATGACCAATAGAGTAGCCACATTGAAATAAGCAAACCATTGTGTAAAAGTGTAGGTACACCGACACATAATAGGCCAGATCCCAACTTGGTAAACAGCTGGTGGTGTTTTTGTTGTAGGTGGGACAGCTATAGGCAGGCAGTTAAAGTGGGCATTGGCATTTGCCAACCTCACAACAGAATGAACAGGTGAAGTAGGCAGGATGTACAGGAAACATATGTATACAAGACTAAACATGAGAAGTGAAGATCGAAAATCAGATGATGGTTGATGGTGTAGGCAGAGCCGTACCATAATAACCAAACCTTTTTTAAAAATCTCTTTGTAACACTCGCCTCTGGATATATGAATAGCCCTTATGCATGATATAAGGGGCTAGCAATGGTGAGCTGTTGTACCACAACAAAGAGGAATGGCATGGGTGATGAAGCTGACCTTTATGCAAATTAGAGAAGTGATAGTGTGGTAGCCTTTCATATAAAGATAAGGTGATGGTTGTTGGTCAACGTACCATAAATACAGAGGTTTGGTTGCTAGGCAGGGGTGTCACCCTACAACAATGGAGGCTGACAGCATACTGGGATACCATAAACCAAAAGGGATGGTGGTAAGCAAGGCCAAACGACAACAAAAAGTGAATGGGGTGGTGATGAGGCTGGACCAAGTAGTAACAAAAGGTTCGGCTGGGCCCATACTTGCGTATAACCTAACTGGGGAGGGTGAGCGACACACCCGTATTGATAAGGGAGAGGAAAAAACATAGTATAGGCAGAGCATAATCCCCACCACAGGGGGACAGCTAGAAAAGTAGGAGTAGGCGGTGCTATGTCTATAACAATTAAAAAAACAAAGGTGATGGCTGAGGGGTAGAGGGGTTACCCATAGCACAGAAATGCCGAAGGTAGGGGCATAATAGATAACCTAATATTACCAAAAAGGATGATGGCAAAGGAAGAAGAAGCCATACCATTTCACAGAAAATGATGGTTGTAGGCAGGAGCCATACTAATATATATACCAAAATGGAAGGTTGATGTAGGACTAGGACCCTACAATGTAACAATATTATCGGGCCTTTACAATAAAACCGGAGTGATGGTGTAGGCAGACAATACCGGGCGTGGGTTTGGGTAGCAAAAAAAGAAACTGGTGGCTAGCTGAGAGTGGTTACATGACCAAATATGATGGTGTAGGCGGGGGGACCATACATATCAACAAAGGTGATGACATAGGCAGGAATTCCTTATAACCACAGTGATGGCGAGGATAGTACACATATAACCAAAAAAATGTGGTGATTGACGGAGTAGCATAAAAACAAAAGTGACATAGGCGGGGACTGTACAAAAAAAGGAGGATGGCCAAGTAGAGCTGCCAAAATATAATAAAACTTATAATTTTGCCTGCCCTCTCGACGATATAATCAACTGGAATTGGCCATCAAACAATGAGCAAATATAGAGGCTCGATGTTTTGTGACATAATATTGGCAGACACTAACCAAAAGGCGCAGTGGCAGACAACTTTGAATTTCGGGGCCTGAACAGGCTATATAAACCATGGCAAATTAGAAATGCAAAATCAGCCAATGTGCAGAAAGAGACCAGACATTAAACAGCATAAAACCATGAAAACAGATGCCCTATTTCTTACACGAAAATAACTGAGGAGGCAATCACCATGCTCTTTAATCAATGAACATTGTATGCAATGAGCTTATGGGCAGCTGAATACCAAAAATGCATAGGTTCAGAGTTTTTTGTTTCTGTAATTGTTTGCTGTTGCTTCTGTATGTGCTATTTTTTTTTATTATGATGTTTATTTGGTAACAGTGGGAGCAAAGCCAAAGGCATGTTGGCATTGATGTAGCCAAAGCACCATAAAGCAAAAATGGCCTAAAGATGGCCTCAGCAGAGTTGTATCATATACAGAATGTCGGTTTGCTGTATTGGTCTAGTAGTTACAGAATATGACATTGTTGACGGTATCAGCCAAAGAAACACCATACTCAACATGATAGGGAAAACGTGATGGTGTTGGTGCATCTACACTCCCAACAGCATGGCAGATGGAGAGTGCATTGTAGGCTTTTATGGTTTGGGATACATGTGTAAAAAGTGATGCAGATGGCATTAACCGAGCAGAACTGCACCATAACCATACGGGGGGGGAACATGGTAATTTAAATGAGGATGGGCTAGGTATTGCAGCCAATAGTATAGTGCAAATAATGCGTGTAATGCCGCTAGCAAAGCTTGTACCATAACCATATAAAACAAATAGCAAGGGAAGAATGAGTTTATTATCCATAGTGTAAAGATAGCGTACTGATGTAGGCGGAAACAGTGTATACCAAAAATAAAAAAGGAGAAGTATAGTGTATAGCTTATCACACTTGAATAGAACTGGCCGTTCTAAGGTTTTCTTGCAGAAGTGGGGCTATCTGGAAGCAGATCAGGATACTCCTGTGGCTGTGGAACAGCCCACAGACAATGGAACACATCTTATTCTGCCCACTGCTGGAGCACAATGGCACAGACAAGGACCTTGCGGAATTCAGTTAAGCAGCCAGACGTTGTACCCACCTATGGCTGGATCATATTTGGAAACCACTGTGTTTGGGACAAATAAGAAGAAGTGTAAAGAAAAATGGCCTATTGATTGTATAGGCCAAACTGCACCATAACCGCATAACTATGGAAGGGTAAAAGAGGGTAGGCCTAGTTGCACTTCCATGTATTGGGATGGCGGACTGATGGTGTTAGGGGAAATAGCGTACTGAGGGTGTAAGGGGAAATAGCATAAACGTTACTATACTCATATAGTGTAATAAAATGGCATATCGGTGTAGCGGAAACTGCCCATAACGAGAGAAGGACGAATTGAGCATAGGCCTAGCTGAAACACGTATTAATTATGGTTGTATTGACGGTGTTTAGCGGGACGTGTGCAGTAACAGGCAACAGTGGAAGTGTGAAATATGAGTTAGGCGGAGGTGTACTCGAAAATTTAAAATATGCCATATAGGATGGCTGTTAGCGGGAGCTAGCCATAACATATAACACATAACTAGGGAAAGTGAATGAGCGTAGGCGTAGCCGTATCTCTATAAAATAAATAGCATAAGGTGATGAAATTTCAAGTAGGCGTAGCTGGATTAGTATATAATACATAGATGAAGGGAGAATTGAATGAAGCGTTAAGCATTAGCCATAATCAAAATAGCGTGAATAGAGTAGAATAAATAGGGTATTGGTTGGGTTAGCGGAGCTGTACAATTAACCATATGAACAAGGTGGTGATGACTCGACCATGAGCTAGGTATCCCGGTACTCGATATTGTAAAATATGGGTATTGCTGGGCCTAGCAGAGTGCCACCATAACCATAAGGGTGAAAGTGCGTAGGTGATTGTGTACTCAATAGTGTAGTAACGGGCATATTGATAGTGTTTGTGGAGCTGTACCATTACATATAAACCTAACGTTGAGTGATGACTCCTCCTCAGATGAGCATAGCTTAGCCGTACTACTAGAGGGTTTAAAATACATCCTTAGTGATGGTGTTAGCGGAGTTGAACCATAACCATATAAACATAGGTTGAGTGAGGACTCGATGAGGATAGGTAAGCGTACTCCTTATAGTGTAAAATACATCATGTATTGATGGTGTTAGCGGATTTGAACCATAACCAAATAAACATAGGTTGAATGATGACTCAGATGAGCGTAGGCGTAGCAATAATACGTATAGTGTAAATACATTTGGTATTGATGGTGTTAGCCAAGAGCTAAACCATAACCATATAATACTTATAACAATAATATAAGGTGAAATGAGAATAGGCGTAGCTGGACTATAGTGTGATAAGTGGTGTATTGATGGTGTTATCAAAGTAGTACAATTAACCACATAAACATAGATAGAGTGTTGAGTGTTGACTCAAAGAGTGTGCGTAGCTTGTGCTCTCATACACTGTAAGCTGGCGGTGTTATGATGTGTTAGCATAGCTTGAACATAACAATAACTAAGGGGGGGTGAAATGAGCGTAGGCGTACTCATATTTATAGTGTTACTAAAGGCGTATTGAGGGTGTTAGCGGAGCTGTACCTTTAAAATACACCATAGGTTGAGTGCTGACTAAGGGACCGAGCGTAGGGGTAGCCGTACTCACTATGTTGTAAAAAATATGGCCGTACTGATGGTGTTAGCGGAGCTGTACCAAAACCATATACAGTTGGCACAATAACTATGGAGGGTGTGAGATGAGCGTAGGCATAGCCGTCCTCATATAGTGTAAAATATGGCGTATGATGTGTTAGCGGAGCGTAACATAAACAAGACATGTAGCAAATAACTGTGGAAGGGTGGGTGAGATGAGCGTAGGCGGAGCCGTACTCATATATAGTGTAAAATCTGGCTATTGATGGTGTTAGCGGAGCTGAACCCTAAAAATATACATTGTAGACAAATAAACGTGGGAAGGGAGGAGAGGAGAGATTGAGCTGTAGCGTAGCCATACTTCAGTGTTGTAAAACGTGGCGTATTGATGGTGTTAGCGGAGCCGTACCATAACCATATAACAAATGAGGGAGAAAGAAATGAGCGGTAGGCGTAGCCGGCGTACTATCGAATGTGAGAAAATGGTTTTGTATAGATGGCTGGTAGCGATCGGTACCATTAAAAAACAAATCAGGGAAGAGGACGGACCTGACTTGCTTGACAAAACTGAGTCAATAGGGGTACTCATTGTTATACTTAGTCATCACCCAAATAGACAGAATCTTCACACGGTGAATTGATATAGAATAATGTGGAAGCAACTACAACCAGCGCCACCGAAGCAGCCGCACTGCCGTGACATATGCGCGGGTGCATGCTGTGGCAGGAGGGGTGTGTTGACAAAAATGAAATATACATGAACGGATATAAACCAAAGGACAATTGCCATTAGGTGATGAACAAAGATAGTAGTTAAGTAGCCAGCCGAAGACCTGTATCGCTCTGTCAGGAGAGCTGTGAGTGAACAACGACAAAAATTTCCCTACAATGCACAGCGGTACATGAACAAGATAGGCGACGTTTATCAGACATTGACACCAGTTCCCGGAGTAGACCTTAAGTCTATCTGGGCGTTTATAGCCACGCCCTTCAGGAAGGTCTAGCCTTGTTAGTAAGTATCCGGAGGACCCTAAGTCAGGTAAAGGTCACTGCTAAGGTAGGCCAAAAAAGCCTAGTAGGCTAGGTGATAGGATTAGTCTTGGTCAGGAGCAGAATTTGCAGACATGAGACAGCAGCAAGCCCTGCACCAAAGACAGAACCCAAACCTAGCCTGACTGAGCATCCCCAGAAGTTGAGGGGATGAGAAAAAACCATGTAACTGTACTGAAGTACTTCTTATTGGTTCCAAGACCCAAAAATACACAAAGTTAAAAAATAAGCCTTTGAGCGGCTGGTGACCACAGGCTGATGTAAAATGTGCAGCCTATCCCAAGTAGGACCAACACGGAGGGCGCCAAACAAGGGTGCCAAACAAGGGGAGCCAGACAGAGTAGAACATCCAGATAGAGTTTCAGATGGATGTCCATGTCCAGATGAGTGGCACTAGGATATCCATTGCTTGTACAATAAAACCCAGTTGGGAAACCTCACTTTCCATTTCATGACAACCTTGTACATGGTTGTAAGTTATCTCTTTAACAAGGTCAGATTCTGTACAAATTATTTTAAAAAAATACTAACCTAAGAGTGGGCTGTTTGAAGGCATTTACTCAAACCGGATTTCGACCACGTTAAACAATAAAACGAATCATACGAATACGATACATATTATAGTCAACAATTTACCAATTCAACAGATGACATTAACAATTCTCCATGTATTGTGATCAAAAATATCGTTTGTTATAGGCTTTACCCATAAGAATC
>JAMKCH010032188.1:0-16784 GCA_023653785.1 Ophioderma brevispina | reverse complement strand
GTATTGCATCTGTGATAGACGAACACCTCATACAAGAACAAGCAGATTTCCGGCCAGGCAAATCAACAACAAGCCAAGTACTCAACCTAACTTAAAACATTGAGGATGGTTTCGAGAAGGGCATGGAAACCGAAGTTGTGTTCGTCGACCTATCAGCAGCCTACGATACTGTTAATCACAGATGCCAACTCCATAAGATTCTGGAAATCACCAAGGACATCCGCTTGACTGAGGTTATCAAAGGATTGCTGGCAAGCAGGATGTTCTTTGTTCAGCTAGGAGCGAAGAAGAGCCGATGGCGTAGGCTCAAGAATGGACTACCACAAGGGAGTGTGCTTGCACCTCTCCTGTTCAACACCTATACCAAAGACCGACATAGGAGTGCAGGAACCTGTCGTTTTATTTATGCAGAGGATCTTGGAATTAGCGCACAAGACGCAGACCTCGCAGCTGTTGAAGAGAGACTCTCCAAAGCTTTGGATGAACTCACTCCTTATTATGAGGAAAACCACCTACGTGCAAATCCATCCAAGACACAGGTGTGTGCTTCCACATCGAGAAGACGAAGAGTAAAGTATGTTCACGCAAAAACATCTTGAACAAACTCACTGGAACAAGATGGGGTGCTCGCCCACATACCCTGAGATCGACGGCACTTGCACTGTGCTACTCATGTGCAGAGTATGCTTGCCCGGTATGGAAAAGATCAACCCATGCCAAGACGCTTGATTCGGCGTTAAATGCCTCCTGCCGGCTTATCATAGAATGCCTCCCTCCAACACCAACCGAAAACCTACACATCCTAGCAGGAATTGCTCCATCAGACATTCGTCGTAGCGTAGCGTAGCTGCCAAGTATCTAATGTGAAGCACCCTATGTCTGGACAGATACCTACTGCCAACCGCCTTAAACCCAGAGAGAGTTTCTTAAGCAAAGTCCAACCTCTTGAAACAGTCTCTAAGGAGAAAGAGAGTCGCTTTGTGGAAAGAGTACTTGCCATCAACCAAGTAACATCTATTGACATAGAACCTGGTGAGCATCTCCCACCTGGAGCTGACTCCTCATGGGCTGAATAGTGATGCCTCAATAGATTGAGAACCAGAATTGGCCGATCTAAGGTTTCTTTGCAGAAGTGGGGCTACCTGAAAGCAGATCAGGACACTACCTGTGGTTGTGAAACAGCACCACAGACAATGGAACATCTCTTGGTCTGCCACCTGCTGGAGCAACAATGCACAAACAAGGATCTTGCGGAAATGGGGGTGAAGCAGCCAGACGTTGTACCCATCTCTGGATGGACCATATTTGAGAACCACAGTGTTTGGACATGATAAGAATTAGAAGAAGAACCGGTCTGTGACCTTTGCGGTTTTAATATCAAATAGGCGGTCCCCGGATTTCGCGATCACCTGGGTTTCACGATCACCTGGCTTGAATAACCCTTGGGTTTTGCGGTTCCTTTGACCTTGAATGACCCCTGATGACCTTGTCGTGACTTTTAAAATTTTCGGCATCAAAAATCGACCCGCCCACCAAGTTTCGTCTGGATGCACCAAAGTTTACCCCATTTGACCTCCTTTGACTTTGAATGACCCCTGATGACCTTGTCGTGACTTTTAAGATTTTAGGCATCAACAACCAACCCCACCCTCCAAGGTTCATGTCCATACACCAACGTTTACCCCATTTGACCTCCTTTGACCTTGAATGACCCCAGATGACCTTATTGTGACTTTAATATTTTCTGCATCAACAGTCAACCCTGCCCACCAAGTTTCGCCTGGATACATCAAAGTTTACCCCATTTGACCTCCTTTGACCTTGAATGACCTCTGATGACCTTGTCGTAACTTTTAAAATTTTCGGCATCAACAATCGACCCTACCCACCAAGTTTCATGTTCATACACCAATGTTTACCCCATTTGACCTCCTTTGACCTTGAATGACCCCTAATGACCTTTGATCCACTAACCAATACAAACTCTGTCTGCGTTCAGTCAAGAGGCACCCACCCACCAAGTTTCATGAACGTGCGACCCTCGGTCTCCGAGCAAATGACGCAGTCATTTGACCTCTTTTGACCTCGATGACCTCCTTGACCTTGAGCCACTAACCAATACAAACTCGGTCTTCGTTTGGTCAAGGGCCACCCACCACCAAGTGTTTTCAGGACCGTGCGACCTCGGTCTCCGATAAAATAGAACGCGGTCAGACACACAGACAGACAATAGACAGAGAGACCACCGTTATTAATATATAGATGGTACGAGTCTATGATATTCATGTAAATAGACATATTTGTTGATTAAAGTTTACGGCAAACTTAAAGTTGACCTACAGATTACCTGGACTCTTTAGCCTCTTATTAATGGTCCCTATCTGTTTTTTGTATGTTATTTAATCTGTAATATATATATAATATATATCGACTAGGCGGTTCCCCGGGTTCGCGATCACCTGGGTTCGCGATCACCTGGGTTCGCGAATCACCCTGGCTTGAATGATCTTTGGGTTTCGATTTTTTTTTGACCTTTGATTACCCCTATTACGTTTTGTCGATACTTCTGTAAAATTTCAGGACATCAACATCGACCCCAGCCCACCAAGTTCTTCTGGATACACCAAAGTTTATTTGGCCTTTTAAATATAGATGACCAAATTATAAATCCTAATCTCCTTATGTGTGTTTCCATAGACTGTTTTTGCATGTGTACCAACTATGAAACACTACACCTTCCCAAGGAATTTGATTCCACTGCACTGAAGCACACACAGGCCACCTAGTTTAATTCTAATGTAACAAACGTGCTCTTACCAAGCTGGTCAGTATTACTTTGTTTGGATACTCTTTGTATACATTATTTATACAAAAATGTTAAAACTTTCATGTCTTGTATGATGATCAAATAATCAACCCGGGGGTGATTCTGTCCATTATCTTGGAGCTTTTCTTGACCAACATCTCTCCTGTGGAAGTCAGGTTTATCCATATTGAATAAACCACTGGCAGATTGAAGTTCCTGTATAGTACTCAAAATATTTCTGCCAAAAACTTCGCAAGATCTTTGCTCTTCTCTCATCCATGTTATCTTGATTGATTCCAGCAAGCCTGGTCCAACCGGCGTGACTAAGAAATACAGAGGAAGTTGCCAAGTGTTTTCAAACAAATGGTCCGGTTCATCCTTGACATGTCTCCCAGAGAGCATGTCGGTCAAGCTACCCCATCACTCAATATCTGGATATACAAATAGAACGCAGCCATTGCGTTTACATCATGTTCACAAAGTTTTAATTGTACTGGCCCCTCTTAAACCTTCACCATTTTTCACACGAACATCTGCGTTCACGCTATGCCCCCAGAGCCAACGCAATGATTTTTTATGTACCACCCCACGTGTCAAGGGTCAAACCTTCAAATCATTTTTTACCAATCTATACTCACTGGAATTCATTGCCAACAGTAATAAATACATCCAGGACAAACAATCCTTCAATTAGGCCCTCTAAGTCCATCTCAGCATGTGTAATGTCCCCAGAGCATCTGCTATTTGTCTAACTCATTCAATGGTTATTCTAACCTTTCTTGCTCAGTTTTGGATCAGGCACCATTGTCCTCTTTGCTGGACCCCAGTGGAATGAGTTTGCATGAGTAGCCAACTCAATGGTTCTCCTGCATATTCTCTGGTTAATTTCTTGCGTATTTCGGTCTTTATATATCTTTTATTTAAGTGTTTTGTATTTTTTTTTGAGTATCTGTACCGGGGATTATGCTTAATAAAAGCAACAATCAACACCAACAACAGTATGTTTGGATACTTGCCGTTTGTTTTGCGCTTACGCGGCCGTGGGGCCGTAATCCCGCTAACCAATCGAACTTATCTGGCCGGGGCCAAGCTACACCCACCCCCCAAGTTTCGTGACGCCGCACGACCCTCGGCCTCCGAGAATAGGCGGACAGACATCCAAACAGACAACAGATACACGTGGCCCTATTATAAACTAGATTCTCGCAATGGCCTAGACTATCATTTGCGATCAAACTTGAAGAAATTTCAATATGTTGTGTAAAACGCTTACAGCTGCACTGGCACATTTTCCACAAATATGAAATTTCTTTCAATTTGCCTCTCAAAGGATAGTCTACATGGTCTAGCCATTGGAGAACAGAGATATATTTTACACACAAAAACAGGAGGCCCAAACAGATAGGGACCTTGAATGAGGATACGTACCAATCCAGGGAATTTGTAGGCCAACTTTTAAGTTTTCCATCAACTTTAATCAACAAAGTGATATTTATGACAATTTTTGACTCGTTCTCACTGATATGTCTGATATTAAAAAAAAAAAACCACAAAGATTATAGACCGGTTCAAACAGTGTGCATAGCGTGGAACATGCATAACGGCGTGCGTGTTCTTGTGTTACTCATTTTCCGTCGTCTGGTGCCTTAATTACAAAATCGGTTTCTGTTTACCCATACTGAAGCTGATTTGGTCTTAATCATTTCGGGTGAGGGCTTTTGTAATACCCACTAACACTAAACCTTACGAACGTTTATGAAACGTTTCCAATAGGTTCTAATTTGGTTCCCTCCTTTGAAGAAACGGTTATTAAACACTTTTAAAAAAAACGTGACTGCACATTCGTATATTACAAATTGGTTTTCAAATGTTCGTTTGTGGAACGGATTTACTACCTTTAAAATCACCAAAAAATATTAATCTCCATTAATATGACACTACTACTACGGACGTTTTTCCGCGACTTTCATTAGAACCAACTAACAACCACTTGACGAGAACAAACCGCACGTTCCCAGAACTTTTCAATGTTAACCGAACGATTGAAAATGCATTTCTGAATTGTATGGTGTGTTTTTTTTTTTTCAGCCATAAAATAATGATAATAAGAAGCATAATAATAACAATAATAATTAATCACAACAATAATAATAATAATATGATCGCAGTAGGCTAGTAATGATAAAAGTATGCTCCATCTCATTCATACTGGGTCACCTTATCGTATCTACAATGGGATCCACCATCAATTATCATGTTTTATTTCATGTACAGTACAATTCATTTCGAAGTTCATATGAATTCATCAGTAAACTCATCCTCATATCGGTCAAATGCTCTATTACCGTGCACCTTTGTCTCTTCTACCACGATAGTGAAATCTGACTCCATCGCGGGTAACAGTTAGGTCAATGTATTAACAACCACGTACACAAGCGACTCACACAGCAACGGTCCAGACATCACCATTTTGGATATGGCTCTGTTTTTAAAATTTTGCTCTATGTTAGACGTATTCTATGCTGATGATTCTCACATGGACATATAGAAATACCATCTTGTTGTTCCACAACTACTTTCAGCGTATATCTCCTGGGCAACCACAAACACGCAATTTTCGGAGAACAACCACACAGCTCGCTAAAATGACCGTGTACCTGCTCCCATACCTACATTCTACAAGACAGCTTGGATACGGGTTAACACACTCGTATCACCATTCGTATACAGCAAGCTACAAGCCTTAATAAGGGACGAGGGATAGATTTTTAAAACTACAGGTAGGTTCAGGCCTATACTTCTTTCTACTTCAATATACAATTCAGAACGAACCCAACCACATTCAATCCATCATCGCCATTTTCTTCTTCTTCTCACAAGTATATATGGCCTATGAAAACAACCACATAACGAGTTCCCTTTCTTTGATTAACACCATTCATCAACATTTCGCCCACTCGATGTTTTAACACGAGCAGCACAACTGTTTATGATGCCTATCTTACAACGCTTATAATTATATATTACATTATGGGTTTAATAAACTTATTTCGATATCGATATTTTTGGGAAACACTTATGTTTAACAATACAACAATACAAGTCAATGGACAAATAAATCTGTTAAACGTAGCATAATGCGTTGCGGAACTTACGAACGTTCTGCTTATCATTACAAATGTTTGGCAACCAGAAAATTGTGCTATATATCAAGTACAGAAACGTTTTTGTAGAAACGTTTCCAATGTTCTGGCAACCAGAAAAAGTATGATATAGCAACGTTACGAACGTTGTAGAAACGTTTCATTCAAACGTTTCCTCAACTTTATCAAAACCAATGCCGTGTTCCCCCTAGTTTTCGGAACGTTAAGTAACTTCCAAGGACGTTTAATAGTTTTTGTATAAAACTTTTTGTAGAACGTAAAAAAGTGTCTACATTTTTAGGTTGCCAGACTTTCATTGAAACGTTTCCCGTAACCAAACTGAAAACGTTTGACAACGTTCTGAAACGTTTAAAAATTGTTAGCTGGTAAAAGCTTATACCACCATGCAAAATATCGATTTTGAAAAATCTTGAGGGCGCACTATTTCAAACTGTGTGCCATTGTCTCTTTAATGCACTGTTTCTCATAAAGTTGGATTTTTTCAGACCCCATCTTAAAACTATTTCTATTTGAATGCCTCATTAATCATACTAGAGTGGGGTGAATGATTACATAATGAGTCCCAACTACCCAGGTGAAATGAATCCATCATAATTTTTGAATTACGTAAACAATTCCTTTTGTTGGGTTCTATAAAATGTCAGACGTTTGTTGTTTTTTTTCCTTTTCCCGCTCCAAGCCGTTGTGCAAGGCGGCCAATTTTTTCAGAGTTAGTTGTTAGCTTTACAACAAAACTGACACAGAAGTTCCCTAGGCTATGCCCCCGCCATTGCATTGTCAAACGAACTGGACCGAAAAGTATCTGTACTCCCGACGGGAAGGGTAAAAACACCACCGGAGATATCCTCGGAATATCGCAGAAAACGGTCTGTAAAATCCTGAGACATCATCCAGAGGTGGGTCATAGAAGATCCCCTCCTCCAATAATTGACATTGGCCCCACGTGGTCATTTGTGGGCTAACTTCCTGGGTCCCTCATTGGCTTCCCACCTTGGGCCCCTTGTTTTTGTCGTCGGGATTCAAATGGGTCCAGTGGGCAATCTGAACTGGATGCATGTTTACGGCTATGTATTCTGCTTTAATTAAACAAAAGAGTTCTAGACGTTTGGATATTGTTTTCATTCCAATTATTCATTAGGCATCACTTGCATCCCTCATTGACACAGACCACACCCAAACCCCCTCTCTTCAAACACACATCTCTGCATGCTCTGACAAAAATTCAATTTTTGCTGTTTCTATAGCTCATTACACTTAGTCCTTAATTCAAATCATCTAGCTGCATTTAATCTACTACTGGCATCTGTGGTTGAATTTTTGAGTGAAAGATTATTTCACAATTTTCATATATTTGCCGATATTGGGGGGGGGGGGAAAAAAAAATGTGAATTTGTGGTGTTCTCCAATAAGTTTACAGTACCACTTGCATGCTGTACTTGGCTCATCTTGGAAAATCATAATCAGGATATGCAAATAACCCTGCAGAGGTACAATGGATGTGACTAGCAGTACAATGGGTTCACCAGCCATGTCTAATTCACCAGTCATGTCTACACAAAACCACATCTCTATATAATACTACCAATGATGGAGGGTATACTGACTGGGAACATAAATGTGCCAGCTTTTATATGGGAAGTTTTCTCTCGGAAACATTCAATTACAATTCAAGTGCATGATCCAGCTGCATATGAACTTTTGGAAAATGAAGTTCATGCCATGTATGGAGCTCCTGAGGACAAAGTTAATAATGGAAACATATATAGAAGCGAACTGACTACAAGTAGTGGTGGTACAACATCAGTGACTTTAACTTTCTATTGCACCACTTTACTAGTTAGAGTGCAAGGACCAGGCTAGGGTTTGTGGCGTGACAAAACCTTGCCTGTTTTTGGCAGGAGAGTGTGGTCCACTATAAAGCAGGGAATTTTGTTTCCCCAGAAATCAGCAAAACAGCACCAATTCCAGTCCTGCTAAGCATGACTTGACTGGCCTTATCTTTTATCAACCTGACATACTTTACTGGCCCTCAAGTCATGCAAAATTGACCTCGGGACGCGATGTAGAAACAATTTTGCTCAACTTAACGCTTCTCTAAATGAGTCATGTTTCGCAAAGTTACTTACTTTTGGCTGTAAGACATCGGTAGACAACCCTTAAATGTTTAAGTAGTTTTCAGGATGAAGTATAAACTTAAAGAAAGCATATTGATGCACTTTCCAGAGGACGATAATTTCACTTCACAGACTAAGTCCAAACCGAATCCAAGTGACATGAGACAGGTGAAATGTCATACATGTGCGACCCAATTTTGTAAACATTTTAAAAACCCCATGATATACTTCCAGTCGAGTACGGTCGCAGCGAGCGCATGCTGCTCATGAGCAGCCGGACATTTGATCTTGTGTCAAAGTCCGGTTTTGCGCATGCAAATCGCTCTCATCTGTCACTGGAACGCTACATTGTTTCAGGCTTCAGGCGAAAGAAAAATTGTGTAAAATACCCATACACGTTTTTTGTAGTGATAGCGCCACACCGACGCGGTCCTAAGTATGCAGTATGACGTCTACATAGCGTGAATAATAAGCGCCACGTACGACCGCGATCATGATCTCTCACTTCATATAGTAATGCCCTCTCTACTCTCTGTTCGACGGACCTTTCCCAGATTATTTGGGGGTCTTTAATTTCAGCTTACCTCTGTGCTGACCTACTCGGGATGCGCCTTCGCCATCATAATAAAATCCAGGAAGTTTGGACGGAGAAAGTGGTAATCTTTTGAACACATTTAAGAAAGTTACTCTTTTAAATAATCCTCGGGGATCGGGTAAAACAAATGTGGGCTGTACATGACGGCATTTCTCAAGATCTTGTAAATATCTGGACAGCTAGAATAAATTTCTGTGAAAGTCACAAGCACTGTGTAGCTGGAGTGCTTCGTACCATGAATACATAGGTTTTTCATTATTTGTACGCTGGTCCGAAAAGGAAGTTCTCGTAACTTGAGGTCCAGTCCATGTTTTACAGTCAGCCAAAAATTGTATGTAAAGACCTCTAGTTACGAATTATCGGAATGCACCAAATTCCATTCACCAAAACTGTTCAGACTTCACCAAGCAACTGCTTCTCGGTATCCTCCATCAGTGCAACAGACTGTAAACATGCCAAACTCTCCTGTGTGTGGCGTTCATTCTCATGACAATTGTGATGCATCATCTGTATCAGACTTGAATGCTTCTTGTTGGTGCCAATTAATCTCGGGTAAATCCCCCTCCCCCTGTAAGGGGGGGGGGGGCTGCGTGACTCAATATGGATCGACTTAGTCACATGGCACAAAACACGTGACATTTACAGTACGATGGTATTTTGCACTGTATGTCGGGAACGCATAACAATGTAATGTATGGTTGCCAGTTCCTGAGTTTAAAAGTCCTTTATAATATATTGACCCCGAATCCGTGGTTACAATAACATGTCAATACTTACTTACAAAGATGACGTGATCTTATATGAAAAAGAAATTACACCTGACTTTCCCATTTATCGAAAGAGGATTTAAAAGAGTTGCTGCTATTATTAACTAGCGGGGAGGCCTGCGGTTCGCGTGGGCTCCCGCCAAAAACTGAGTGGGAAAACGGAGCGACACTGAAAAGGAACGGTCACTGAAAACAGAAGCGATCACTGATGAAGATGTGACACACAGTAAGGGCTCACCGTGACTACACAATCGACAACAACACCAGGCTATTATTAACGACAATTTTGGCATATTGGTCGCATATTCTAGCTAGATTCCCTTCTAGTATGTGGGTCATGTTTGGCTATTGTGTATTGCCTGCCAATGAGGACGACATTGATTGGTCCTTCGGAAAAATGTTTGAAACCTTATGAAGCACCTCCTGGAGAATCTCTGACCAAATCACAGATGACAATCATCACATCTTTGTGTTTTGTCAAAAACAACAACATCCTATTGATTTCGTCTACACCAACACTTAGCCATGGATCGCCCCGGTCAGGAGGTTATTATTTTGACAAGTGACAAATTTAAGGACTAGGGGAGAAGAAAAGAAAATTGATGACATGAGGGGCATCAAATACACCATTATGCTCGTAAGACTAATATTCGGGGGGGGGGCCACTCGCCATCTTGGAGGCGCAATTGTAAGACTGTTAAGATCCCAATTGTCAGCACCGCTGTCACCCAAAGACCCCCCCATATATTTTGAAAATGTCACCTAAAGACCCCTATTTTTTTGGGGGGGTGATTTGAAATTTCACCCAATATTGACCCCTTAGTTTTGGTCAACATGTTGCACAATTTTCTATAAAGACCCCCATGTTTGCAAAATTATGCAAATTATATCAACCGAAAAAATATTTTGGAGCATTTTGGGTGTCTCTCGCCCAAATACCCCTATTTGTTCGAGTCCTCTGTACCGAAATTGCCCCTTGGGTTTGGAAAGCGCCGCCTTACACCCATATCCATTTCATAGTCCCCCCGCCCCGGGTATATACGAAAGTCGCGTCGGAATTTCCCCTAGTATGATGTTAAACACAATACTACTGAACAATGCACCATGTCACAGTGTAAACGTTTACAATCGTGTAATAACGATTCAACTTGGCAACAGCTAGGTTGCTTGAAATTGGCCAGCGACCATTTCCTTAAACATTGAAAGCCGAATAAAATGATGCAAGCAAAATCTTTAAATGCCATTAAAAACCTAGGGGTGTCCAACCAAAACAAAACGGTCATCTCTATAGAACGTTATTCTACATCAAAATAGGACCTATCTTCGTGGACGCCCTCCAGAATTTGTAAAAAATGGTTACAGTTGCATCAAATTCCGCACTTTTGCATTGCGATGATCTAACTCGTGAGGGATTATGGGTAGTCTCTCAAGTCGAAATTAATCAACGACAGCATTTTGTATTAGCCTCAGCTAGGAGTCACGCAGGACGGCGGGCGGTTACTCCCCTGCTGCCATGCCTGTATTTTGGTCTAGCGCCACCAAGCGTTTTGCGGCGACAGCTAACATGGCGGATGGAATAGGGGGTTGTAAACAATTGTTTGACCAGATTAAAAGTTCACTCATATTGCCATCTGACATGTGATGAAGAATAAGATTACTACGATTAAAGAAGAGAACTTGTTTACTATATAAATAAGTGTGAAGTGGTAATATCAATTATAAGGAGTGTTAAAGTGGCGTAAACATCACTGACCCCCGGTCTATCCTTTGATACGGAGGTAACTCCACCCATGGCACTTGTCGTCATCGACCAAGTGAATTTGCCCCTACATCGCAAGTCAAACAACAATTTGTCTTGAAACGGTGAGCTGTGCATCTCAGACATAATCCATGACTGAAATGCAATCCTATTGTGGCTTCCAAAAACGGGAAGAAACGACGGGAGTGCACAAACAGTTATGATTAATCATGAGATAAACATTGTTACAACACTGAGTTATGACTACTGTACAGTGTGGTATCTGTAGCATGCACGCAGTATCGCATACCAAAATTATACAGGCACTCTAAATTAATTTGGTCTAAAATAGACTTGGCATTGTAATTTTAAATTTATGGGCACTATATAGTTGCATGTCACCTTTACAGGCACGTTATCGTGCACATTTTAAATGTTTGTACCGTAATTATGTGCTAATAAGGCACACTCTGGCCACTGGGTCTACTAGTCTGTGAATATAGTATAGTATTTTCGTCATGAGTACTCTAGGTAGTTAAAGGAGTGCAAGTCCACGGACGGCTAGTAGTAAATCACAATATCCAAGTAGCAGAAGTTCCGCAAGGGCTAAGACAAGTACATGTAAGTGGAAGCACACGCCGAAGCTGATGAAGAGCCCACAAGCCAATCATTCCGGCCGCTGCAAAAAAGGCTGAGCTGAAATGTCAGCTACAAGCATAAAACAAAACATAGACTAGAAGCAAAGAGTTGAATTAAGATTCAAGTTAAGGGCATTATAGGGAGAAAGAGAAGGCTTGAGGTTGAAACCACTCTTCAGGCAAGAAGATCAAGATTGGAGTCCTTGTGAAGGGGTTCATGTGTGAGGATGAGGTCAGTGTATAACCCGACCTCAAGCTCCCTTGGACAAAATGTCGGCTGTGGAGAGTTTGGGCTCAACAAAGACGGAGAACAATTCCCACACATGGAGCTAAGAAGGCCGGTTCAATTGTTTACAATGAACACCATGTATACCCAGGGGGCCAGATGTGGGTTTAGCCTGACATGGAATGTTGGTCAAAGGTTGTGTGGTATCATTGTGTTCGGGGGACTTCCCTTAAACAATTTCTAGGTGGCAACCCCTGAACAATATCTACCAAAACACAATGGAGGCAATTTTTCAAAATGGCCGCCATTCAAAGCTATTTTGACATATTTCAGCCAACAATGTACAAAAATGGGTTGTGATCTTGGTGACTATGCTCAGGTTTTGAGGTCACTGAATTCAATGGTGCAATCAAGTTACACATAAAGTTATACACCGAATATGTCAGCCATTTTGTTTAATATGGCTGCCAATTAATCTAACAAATTTTAACCATATCTCTCGGCCCACAATGTGCAGAGAGCTGTAATTTTGGTGGCTGTAGCCAAGATTCTGGGACCAGAGAATCCATTGGAGCAATCGGTTCATAAATGGAATCCTTACCGCTGTAAAATGGCCGTCACAATGGCTGCCATAGCCCCCGTATTGCAATATTACTGCTTAACACTGCTAACATAAAGTGCTTGATTTTGAAAAACATCATCTTGTTTAAATCACTGAATGGAAAGGGGAATTAACTACAGATAACAATACCATTCCCTATTAATTACTGATGAAACAAGCAGAAACAAGCACGCATAAGCACATATCAAGCTGAAGCAAGTTAAAGCAAGCTATACAATAACCATACTTGTGAACAACAATAACCACTGGGGCACTAAAGTGAAGGTGACTTAGCTTAAAAGTGCTTGTTTTTTATTTACAAGTGGTTTGCTTGTTTTCTTTTTTGTTGTAGCTGGTTTCTGGTTTGATTTTAGCTTGTCTTGGAATAAGTTTTATTGTCAGTTAATGTTAATTCCCCTTACAACCAGAGGATTAGAGGACAAGACATTTTTTCAAAACCAAGCATTTTATGTTAGCCGGGTTAATCGTGACCTGTCCAGGTTTTCCAGTCCATGTCTCATGACCCATTTCTTGAAAAATGTAATGTCCCACTCATTTGTGACAGTTGGGGCTAAAGATAACGTTACAATTTTTTAAAAAAAGGGGCTTAGGATATTCAACGAACTAAAGAAAACACGAAACAGGCTCCAGTGCACCCATGGATTACAACAACGCTTTATTCCATTATCATACTTTTATACTCTGACGGAATAAATCGTGTAATCCAATGGGTGCACTGAGCCTGATTTCATTTCGTCGACATGTTTCAAGTTAAATGAGCATGCTAGCGATATTTTATTTAATGTTTTAGTACTACCTGTTCTACTCCACACTTTCAAAAGTCTGCCCCCTCTCTTTCAATACAAAGTCTGCAAACACACCCCACCACCTCAGCCCGGCTTGGCCATTGAGGTCTCATGAGACCTCATGTGAATTCGAGTCGCAAATCCCGAGGTTATGCGGTGGACTGTTGTAAACTTTTTTTTTTTTCAAATAATCAGGGACGTCAGATCAGGTTGACGTTTCGGGGCATGCCCATCCACCGTATTATTCAGGCCAACTCTTTTTGTTCCCCAAAAAAGTTAATGTAGGCGATTTTTGATAGCAATAAGTCTGTTGGCAGGTATACCATCCTGGTGCCCACCACATATCAGAAGACACCCTTTTGTTGTCATAGGAAATCCAGTTCAAGTGCGCACGTCATCGGTTTAGTTATCTGGAGATAACTTGCCCTATGTTTTCGATCAACAAAAGTAGGTCCAATAGCGCTCCATTGCGAGAGTTTCCGTACCTGGACTCATCCTGGCCACTGTTTTTTCTGACACACTTAAGGAACCTTCACGGGACAAAGCAACAGGTTTATTCCGTTAAGTTTCCGAATTCATAATTGTTGTCAGAAAAGGTTTCATATGTGTCTTTTACGGAAACTCCCCTCCCCTTGCCACAGAGAAGTACCACCCATACTAATGTTCGACTCATGGTTGTATCAAAGTAAACCGGTTTCCCCATCTGGGACATTCTCATGACGGTTTTGGTTGTACAATCAACCATTCATAAAACCACCTGCTGCTTCATCACCAATCCTGAAAGCCTATCTGACAACGATCCATAGCCACTCGGCAAAGTTTGCCTTCTTCTGAAGTCATCGTGCGCGTGCTGAATTTGATGGCGAATGCACCTTCTGTATTGGATAGGGTTGAACAATGAAGGGGCCGGAGAGTCCAAGTGCATTTCTTCTTGCAGTGGTTTCACTTGAATGTTCTTGTAATCGACGTAAACTGCCCTTAATGTGATTGGTTGTCGTTCTCACACTGTGCCGCCTCTCTCCTGGGTGACCTGGGATCCGATTAAGGCTTGGTGCCATAACAGTCGATATTCTTCACACATTTGCCCCAGGGTGTGTGTGAGCATCAACATTATACAACACCCTGCTTCGTCCCCAATCATGGAAATGCTCTATCTGACAACGATCCAATAGCACTCGGCCAAAAAGTTTGCTTCTTCTGAAGTCATCATGCGCGTGCTGAAGTTGATGGCGAATGCACATCCTGTATTGGATGGGTTGGACAATGAAGGGGCCGGAGAGTCAAGTCCATTTCTTCTTGCAGTGGTTTCCCTTGGATGTGTCTTGTAATCGACGTAAAAAAACTGCCTGATGTTATTGTGCAGTTATCACTGTGCGTCTTCTCCCGGGGTGACCTTTGATCCGATAAGGCTTGTGACATGATCTCGATATTTCTTCGCATTTGCCAGAGGGCGAGATCCCCTGTTAAGGAAAAGCGCTTCACTTAAAGCATTTTGAGTAGCTTGTATGCTCTGTGTGTCATAAAGTTTTGTCACAACGGACACTATTCCGAGTTGTAAGCCGCACCATGTTGCATCAAAAATGTTTGAAGTATGAATGCATTTTAACCATTGAATTGGCATAATTCCTCAAGTAGATTTTTTATCACCAAATAACTAACAAGGAAACACAGTTAAAGCTGGCCATATCCTTCCACCTGTTTGCCAGATAAAGATAAAGTAAAAGCTGTTACCAACTGCTTATCCACAAAAAAAATATCCTGGAGTGTACTGTGGGCTTGATGTTCGATACTAGAGGGATCTTCATCAAGGCACAAAAGATGACAAAAACAACAGATAAGACAATGATATGATAAGTAACAAAATAAGCATTTCATACCACACAAAAACAGCTTTAATGTGAGTTTTTGACATGACATTTCAACAGCTATGGTGTTCAGTGAGGCATGACTGGATTCTGATGAAAAGCTTACTGTTTCTATATATAAATAAATTATTGTCATAACAGGCACACAGTTTCACCAAATAAGCTTTGTTTGGAGATGATTTGTTTCTGGGCTGCCATTATACCAAATAAGTAGTTATGACTTTCATTGCTACCAAAGTTGTTGGTGTGGGTGGTTGAATGGACCTAAATCTTCCCTAATGTGGCACAGTGCTGGATAAGTGAGTCATTATAATTTGTTACTTGGACTGTCCTCTTCAATCCAAGAAATGTGATGCTACAAATTTTCCAAACCCTTTTGACCATTTGGCAGCCATTTTGGATAATTTATAGAGGTGATAAAGTTTTGCATTAAGTGATGCTCCAGTGGATTCTACGGACCTCAGAAACCTGGGTGGTTATAGCCCACCAAAATCACAACGCCCTATGTACAATTGTGGGCTGAGATATGGTCTAAAAAAGTTTTGCTGGCAGCCATTTTGGAAAAAATGGCCGGCCATATGGAATTTTATTTATATGTAGCTTGATGCCAACCAATGGATTAGGACCCCAAACTGGGTTTATTCACAAAAATCACAAACATATGTGTACACTGTGGGCTGAGATACGGTCATAATAGTTTAAAATGGCAGCCATTTTGAAAATGACCGCCATTTTGTTTTCGAGTAGCAATTTTCAGGGTTGTCCACCTAGAAGTTGTTATGGGAGATCCCCTTAACATGTTGATACCACACAAACCTTGACAGCTATCCCATGTCAGGTTGAATATAAAAAGTGGTGTGTGGCCCCTTGGGTTATTATGCAGACACAGTCCAGCCCCATATCCCGCTGACTCAAACCATAGCCCAAAACATGAAGTTTCTAGTGTATCGCAGCATGATGGTGTCATGGACACAGCCCAACAACTGAAACAGCAACAGCAAACCAAAGAGAAGAAATCTTCTGGTGAGTATCTCCACTGAAGGTCCCAAACAATAGCCTTGTGGGGCACACAATGCAAAACAGCAGCAGTGCAATGTTCAGCATAACCAGGATTGTCATTAGCCTACACGTTGTGAACGCTTACAGCAAACTTACAGCATGTGCCAGGATATTGGCAGACAGTACGCCAGTTGGAGCAAATGTGGGCACACCCCCGACCACCATGGATTAAACCAGGCACCCTATGGGCACAAAAGAATCATGGTACAGGAATGAGGAAGCGAGGGTTTAAAAAATCCTGGATAACACTACCAATATAAAGCTGTGAAAAGGCGCAGTGTATCAAACCCACGGGGTTCACAGTGGTGAACCAACGTTTGGATGCGAGCAAAATAGTTCCATCACAGAACCGTATCAAGGGTGATAAAGGTAACCATACCACCAACAACAGCAGGCCACAGACGC
>JAMKCH010032187.1:0-31961 GCA_023653785.1 Ophioderma brevispina | reverse complement strand
AATTAGCGCCTCCAACTCCAATACAACTTTCAACATCTATCTCCGACTCATTTTCCGATCCTGCTGGCCTCCACACTCTCCTCTTCTAGCCAGCACCCAACCTCCAATGACATATATACATTTCATTTCATACATCTAAACATATTATCATTATTTTGCTGTGGTGGTGGTAGCAATACATTATATTACAAAAATTGCTACGTGGGCTTTTCTTACACATCTTAAATATGTTTCAGAATGTTGTTGATATCAGTACTCTATAGGTTATAAATGATACATAAGATAACACAATGATTGCGTAATTTCATAAATAAACAGTAGATAGAATAAACAAACAACAGCATATAAAGCGGGACAAAAAAAAATTAGTCTTCGTTTCGCAGACCAGTTTCTCCTTTTTCCGTTGCTACTGCTACTCCATGCCGTCTAGCGTCTGATATTGGCAATGCTGCTTCCACCCTCTCCCATCTTCTTTTGCTTTTATCACTACAAATATTTCAACTCTCGCTGCTGTTACTTCTTGCTTTGCAACTGCAAGCACTTCTAATGCTGGCACGTTTACAAATATGAAGATGATTCAAGGTTTTACACTTAGCTGTGTTATACATGAACATACATCAGATACAAAGTAGAACCAAGATCGGAGAATTTTGAGGATAGATGAAGAAAAAAAAAAGACGGTCGTCCGATTATTAGATTAAAAGTAGATTAGTAAATTATACAGGAAGGACTGTTATGCACATAACCCTATGTGGTTCTAATGGACCTTTGACCCTCCACATATGTAACGCACATTTACCGATCCTTATTCTTGGCATTTATGGTATACAAACTGAATCAGGTTCATTACCCATATATAAGGTTAAAAGTTTACAATTAGAATATATTCAAGAAGCACACCAAAAATGACCTAATGTGAAGCTTAGAACCATTTGAGCTCCACACATAGGGGGTAACCACACAGTAACCGTTTTATAATACATAATCCCGTATACAATTATGAACTAATACATCAACTATCTAGCGTAGACATAGAAAAGTTAACAAACTTGTATACAAGATGCACAAACAAATAATGACCCTCATACATCAGCCACTGAGTGAACTTTAACCCCCCATTTTGTATCCCATTTAAAAACTCCAATGGTTGACATATACACACTCTCTGACTTACAGTTTACTTACGGACACACAAACTTTGCTGTACATGGGTCTAGATATAATATCGGACGACCTATTTTGACAAAAAGTACTTGCAAACAAATTCAGGTGAGGGAATCAGGCCGTGTTGGGAGACAATACATGCCAGCACGGATCCAGCCAACTCCCGCCCGAAGGACGTCTGAGCCACAACGGAAGATCTTTGGTAAATTTGCCGGACTCGAAAAAAAGCATTGGCCTCCAATCACACTCATCACACCAGCCCAATACTGCTGCCCTTGTAATTGGCTGCTCCTCCAAGCAGGACAAGGCCGACACCTTGAACAGAAATGCATATCTCCTCAAAAATAAACAGCCCATTCCATCTCTTTAATTGGCCTCCAACTCCAATACAACTTTCAACATCTATCTCTGACTCATTTTCAAATCCTTCTGGCCTCCACCTCTCCTCTTCTAGCCAGCACCCAACCTCCAATGACATATATACATTTCATTTCATACATCTTTTTTTTTTTTTTATTACCTGTACTTAGTTTGGTGGTTGGAGGCAAAAACATACAGATATGGTACACCAAACCCTTCTACTCAAAAGCTTAAGACTAATACATCTAGATATCAAGTCTGAATAAACTAGATTAATTTATGCCCCCCAAATTCAACAGAAAGCATACAGCCAAGCATCATGTGTCAGACAATGGAATCTGGAAAGGAAGGGAGCACTAGGACCAGAGATATGGGAACAGAACAGAACGTGCGCCAGAAAAGGCCAAGTTGACACACAACGCCTGGCGGCATACAGCTGTCGAGATTGGGCAAGCAAGGGAAAATAGTGATTGAAGATGGGTCTGGGGAAGGTTTTGCACAGGATTTTTTCAGAAACAACAAATAGACACAAAATAAAGGACAAGACAAAAACATAGACACCACAAAGACAACTCAAACATACCATCCATGCACAGCACACCGAACCACACAAAAAGCTCACAAAAACTCACTCTCCCCTCCTCTCTCAGCTGCGTGGCAAAACTAAATATAAATTAATTTACTATAGTATTATAGCAAGATTATAAGTTCCATTTTTGAAGCTGCTTAAGTTTGCTTATTATGTTCAGCAATCTTATGTTCAGTACTTTGTTTTATTCTCACCAGAGCTAAAAAGCGTTAAAATTTGGAGAAGTTTTCTGAAATTTGCATCTATGAATATAAAACTTAAGACAGAGGAAAAAAAAATTTGAATATAAAATATCATGCTCTGAAATATCCCTAATGCCAAAACATTTTATCAAATTTAGAAAAGGATAACGACATATTGTCCGCATTATGATAAAAAAAAAACAGAGTTTCATCCCACAATGGAGAAACCTTTCTACAATCACAAAATAATGTAAAATAGTTTCAAGAAGTTCATTGCAGAAGTAACAATTTGGGGAATCGGCTATGCCAATCCTGTTTAAGAAATTGATTAGTACAAATAGCTCTGTGAACAAATTTAAATAAAAGGACCGCACCTTGGTTTCAATAGTACAAGTAAAATTGCTCCTGTGAACGTGATTCCAATCAATGTCTTCAATAAACTCAAAAATCAATCCATTTATTTTTCGACTTCAACCTGGGGCCAATCTTTCATAATTGAATACGCATATCTAGGAACTTTATCAACTTCGAGAAGTGAAGCAGAAATAGTCTCGAAAACGTTCACTTGAATGTTATTTGGGTTTTGAAACCAATCCAGAGAAATGCCACTGATCAGAAAACCATACTTCTCCTGTCTCTGATAGAAATATCATATTCAATGACCAGATCCTCAAAAGTCTTAATAAAATTGAACCTCGATCAAGATCTGACTCCCGTTTTCATTCCACAGAGGGTAGAGGAAGAATTTCTTCGTTTTTAGCCGAATGTTCTTGTTCCACCAAATTACATCCTGAAGATGGAAGTCAGACCAATGTATTTTTTCCTTTATTCTACTTCTGTATAAAACCACAATTTTATAGTTTCGGCTAGTTGACAATTGGAAAGAGTATTCAAAAACTGAATCTGGAGCATCTGACCTTATCAAAATTGTGTAATCTGGATTGAAATCAGAAGAACCTACTTCAGGGACTTCCAAAAACTGGTATAATCAGGATCACGATTGTTTAACCAACTATTTTTTGAGCCTGTTGTGTTGTTTCACAGGGTCAACCAGACCGAAGACTCACCATCACTGATCCTTACAGAAGATGTGGCGCTAATTCTATCATCCCCACTCCACATCAATTTGTAGAAGAGACTATTAAATTTTTTTAAAAAGACCTTGGGGATATTGATGCACAAAACAAGAAAAAGAGAACAGAAAAGAGATAAAGCAGCTGAGGGAGTAACAAATATTTGATAACAGTAACTTTCCCCAAAAGACTTCTAGAACGCCCAGCAATTAAGGGTCTGTTCAATTTGATGAAGTTTTGGGATGCTGTGAAATTCAGATCGTAGAGAGCTTTTGTGTTCAAAGAAAAGGAATCCCAAGGCGTTAAAAGCATAGCTTTCCACTTCAGGCCTGAATTTTCGAATGGATGGAACATTGCTGGCCCTTTAAAACGTCCCAATGAATTGCCTCCGATTTTGATAAATTAAACTTTACATCTTAACATAAGCAATACATATATTACAAAATTGCTATTGACTTTTTCTTACAACATCTTTAAGATGTTTCAGATTTTGTTTGATTATCATTAGTTCTATAGGTCTTAATGATACATAGGATAAAACAATTATTGCTTAATTTTAAAATAAACAAGTAGAAAAAACAACACCAGTTTATAAAGGGGACAAAAAAATTAGTCTTCGTTTCGCGACAGTTTTCCCTTTTCCGTTGTTAAGTCTTACTCATGCCGTCTAGCGTCTGATATTGGCAATGCTGTTTCCACCATCTCCCATCTTCTTTTAGCCTTTATCACTACAAATATTTCAACTCTTGCTGCTGTTACTTCTTGCTTTGCAACTGCAACCACTTCTAATGCTGGCACGTTTACAAATATGAAGATGATTCAAGGTTTACACTTAGCTGTGTTATACATGAACATCCATCAGAGACAAAGTAGAACCAAAATCGGATAATTTTGAGGATAGATGAAGAAAAACAAAGATAGGTCGTCCGATTAATTAATTAAAGTAATTAGGCCTTTATCACAGGTAGTGACTGTCATGAAAATAACCCTATGTGACTTCTAAATGACCTTTGACCTCCACATATGTAACCGCACATAAGATCCTTATTCTGGAATTTATGTATACCAAACATGAATCAGGTTCATAGAATATATTGAAGAAGCATACCAAATATGACCTAATGTGAAGCTTAGAACCATTTCAGCTCCACATATGTAACCACCCATAGCCGTGTTTTATAATACACTATCGGTTTGCCCGCGCTTCGCGCGGCAACCGCTAGCTGATTTGAATGGGAGCGTCCACTAAAACCGTGATCAGTCTTCTATAATTTTAAATATCATATTTTTCCTCCTATTTTCTTTCTCTCCATTTCGTCACCCAATTTGCACCAATCCCTTCTTATTTCTGCAATCTTGCTGCCTTTCACCCATACACCGTTTTGGCACATTCTCTATCAGGGAATGCCCCAAGCTCCAATTTTTCACTCAAAGACAAAACGCTTTTTAAAATTTATCAATTTCCACAACAAATCACCCTTATTTATTGGGGCATTTTTGGCTGCCTTTCACACCCAAGAACCCTTTTTGGTCACAATCGTTTTTTCCGAATGCCCAAAGCTTGAAAGCAGCAGCCTTAAACCCATATTTTTCATACGGTGAAAATTAACTTTTAGTGCGATCGCGCAAAATTCAACAATAGTCATTTGAAAGGAATATTTTCAGACTGAAATTAAGTGATTATAAGCCAAACATTGGTGGTGTACAATGGGTCCTGGGGGGCACTCACTATGAAATGGCTATGGGTGTAAGGCTCGCGCTTCCAAACCCTGGGGCTTGGGGTGACAGAGGATCTGAAAAAAAGGGGTTTAACAGCCAAATTGCCCCAAAATAGGGGTTCAGAGTGATAAATTGGCAAAATTTTCGAAAAAAATTGGGTCTTTGGGTGAAGATTTTTGCGAAATTTTCTACCACAAAAATTGAAGGTTTTTGGGTGAAAATTTTCAAAATTTTCTTCCAACTCAAATAGGGGCCGTTGGGTGACGTGGTAAAATTGTCACAAAATATGGGTCTTTGGGTGATTTTTTTAAAATGGGGGCGTTGGGTGACACGATGCTGAAAAGGGGGCATTATTATCAAAAATCCTCTGCCAAAAATCCTCTGCAAAAAAATCATGTTGCGTATGCCTTCACACACTAGTACCACGCGTGGACATGAAACTGACATAAATCATGCCAAACTGGCGGACTTGACGCCTTAACAATAGATTACACCCTTGATTTTGGCATTAGACCTACAAAATTGAAGATTGTAATGATGTCAAATTTTGATGAAGTGCAAAGAATTAATTAAAAAAAGATTCTCGGTAGCTTGGTTTGTAATGTACGGGATTTACTTCATGATACCATACTGACCTGCCCAACCCTCTACATTCACGTTATTTGGATTTTGCATATTGGATCTCAAGGTACATATTGCACAAATATTAGCTCTGGTTAAGAGCCCTCGGTTTTTTTTTTTTTTTTTTTTAAAATTTTGTTTTGGGTGAAAGTCGCGGTATTTGGGCCCTTAACTTACGGAAATGTTTTGGCCCTCACATACTCTCACATCAAAACGGATTGAAATGATCGGTCGAGCAACGTTATGGATTGGTTTCTTTCTTTTTTTTTTTTTTCCTTCTGGGGTTAAAGGCATTTCCCCGGGGTTTGGTTTGGGTACGGAAGCGTGCTCCGAGTCTGGAAGTAGGACCCATAGCATACTTTTTCCAAAAAAAGGACCCACAAACCTATCTCAGCGATGGAATTTAACCCAACTTTGCCAGTATTTCAATGTTGGCAATTTTAAGCAAATTTTTGCTCCGGATTGCAGAATGACTATTGCCCAACAAGTTTTTGAAAATGTTGGCTCTGATGAGAAAATTTGACTAATTTTCCAACAAATTTGAGAAACCTTTGAAAAAAGACACCCATTGCTATACCAAATTGATATGAAAAAATTTGAATACCAGAGCTGAAAAATGGGAACGCTGTTCTGTGGCACGACCCCGTATGTCATTTGTGTTGAGAACCCCCTGAGAGCAATTATACAAAATTAAATCTTTATAAAAATCGGGCCATGAGAAAATTTTGAAAAAAAACCGGCCCATTTGCTATACCAAACTTGGCATGAAAAAGGGATCATTGATATACCAGAAGTTGGAAAATGGGACGATGTCTGTGGCACATCCCCGGATGGTCATTTGTGTTGAGACACCCCCCCCCCCCCCACGGGGGTCAATTCTATCAAAATTAAATCTTTATAGACTTAAATCGCGTCATCCCATGAAATAATGCCCTTAATCACCCACTGAGAGAACTTTAATCCACCCCCCCCCCCCAATTTTGTATCCCGTTTAAAAACTCTTGAGGGTGTATACATACACACTCTCTGACTTACTGTTTACTTACGGACACACAAAGTTTGCTGTACATTGTCTCTACGTATAAAATCGGACGACCTATTTTGGCAAAAAAGGCTTGAAAACAAATTCAGGTGCGGGAATAGGGCCGTGTTGGGAGACAATACATGCCAGCACCGAATCCCAGCCAAATCCAAGCCCCGAAAGATCAATCTGACACAACGGAAGATGCTTTGCCTCCAAATCAAGCACGCAGAAATAACAGCCCATTCCATCTCTCCAACTCCAATACAACTTTCACTCTATCTCTGACTCAATTTCCGATCATGCTGGCCTCCACCCTCTCTCTTTAGCCCAGCACCCAACCTCCATGACATAATTTCATTTCACCTTTTAAGTAGTATAGCGGAGTACCCAACCCTCCCGCATGGGCACCACATCACCGGCCGCAAAGGGAGTAATCTTCCACGTACACAGGCAAGAACATACTAAGCGGAACAGAGCTTAGGCTCCTTAATGGTACGTCTTAGCTCTGCTCCAGGTGACCCCCTTGATGAATGATTTGATGCAGTACCTACATGCAAATGAGCTTGGCTCGTGTTGATTTTTGTAGATTTTATCAATTATTTAACATTTTTGTTCATATAGTTCTGTTTTACACGGTTTTGGGTGACTCAAATATAGATGTTACTAAGCTTAAACTTATCAGAAAGTCGTGAAACCGCAACAATGGAATGTTGGCGCCCTCTATGGTCCAAAGTGCTGCATTACTGGGCAGCCGGTAGGGGAAGTACCTGTGAAGGTACTCCCTACGCTGGTTCCCTGCGACTTTGGTTTCTCACCACTTCACAACTGACCAAAGACGCAGGTACATACAAATAAAATTCAACAGCTTATTGGCTGATGGAGATGGTGGAGTCATGCACTTGCGCAGTTCACTGTAAACTCATTCCCCGATAAACACATCAAATCAAGGCTAAAATCGCGTGCACTTTCACACCGGTGTAAGAGATAGTCTTTTTTCAAGACTTATGGTGCCCTGCTACGGTCCTGTGGAACATATACTGCGAATAATCTTAGAGACGGGTTGTTTACGTTAAGAAAGATCGATGTTTTGGTTGAATTTGAAGGCGGAAAAGTGTTGATCATTTTGCGATCTTTCACTTTTCTGTGGAGTTAGTTATATAAATGAGTAGCTGAATCCCTTATGCAAAAATCTCTAGCGAAGCTGGCATGACAAGGAATATCAGAAAAGGGTGAAATTTAGATCGTACCATTGACATGCAAATTCACTATTTTCATGTTTTCATGATAGTGACCGTTGACCTCGAAAGAGGTCAACAGTCGCTTCCACAGTGTCAATCGTGCACGCAGGAATCCCACGTATCCCAGCATATCAAGCGACGATTCGAGGAGGTGCACCTGCTAGTCAGGATCCTGACTAATTATGATCGGTCTGTACCATAGACTTCTATCTATGGTCTGTACCTACGTGCTTGGGTAGTCTGAGCCATAAAGCAAAGCCCAAGGCGCAGGGCACCAGCGTAGGTACTCCCTAGCAGTAGTTGCAGAGGTACTCCACTACTGGTGGCTTACATGGATACCTGTCAGTAAAATAGCAAGCAACTGCAGAGTACATTATAGGATGGGTACTGCTATGTAAATACATAGCTGTTATCCACCCAGTGGCTTGTGTACTTCGCGAGTACTTTGTTGTAGGTACTGCATCGATAATGCATCAATGGGGTACCATACCACTGGAGTAGAGCTAAGAGTACACATGGAGTAGCCTAAGCTCTTGGTTACACTTTGAGTAGGAATCTTGCTGTGTAGTTCCTTAGCCGTAGTTTCCGACAAATATACCACCACCAAAGCAAAATAACAAATAATAAAACGTCAATATTTCATCTCATATAACTTTCAGTGTTTAACTTTTTTCTCAAAAGTACTCCCCCGTGTGCTAACCCGTAATTCTGTTATATCCACGATCTTTTTTCTCATCACTCATCAAACTATAAAGTTCCCGTAATCCTGCAGTGCACAGATATTTGCGGTTGTCTGGACCTCAAGAACTTTTCTTTGGCATCAATATTCAAGTTATAGTTTTGTTAAACACGGCTACAGAGAAAAAGACAAAGTTAGGCATGGACTAACTCTCAATCCGCGACTAGATCCTCCATGGTATAATGGTATTAAACCGTGGACTAGCTTTAGTCTATGGCTTTGTATGGGATCAAAAAAGGTCCTTCCTTGTAGACTTAGTCCTAGACTAAGAAGTTAGGCATGGACTAATTTCTTTGTAATACGGACCAATGATAAAAGAAAAAATACAGAAATTCATGTAGGAAAAACCTACCTCACTTTTGCCATCTTGTGCCTTCTGGTATACCAATGTTACTCATTCTGTAGGCTGTAGTACTAGTGCACTCTTTTAGGCTCCGAAGTAGTGGTTTCAACATGCAAAGCCGTCATAAATAAGGGCTCCCATGCCTCCCACATTTATCAAAATCTAACCGGTCGTAAAGCTAAGTTTATTTTTTGTTTTATATCTGAGGGTATGTCCACCTTGTCCTTTCACTAATTGCTATTTCCTTTCTCTCGTCAAGGACCATACGCAGAGACGCAAGTGTTTCAAGAGAGGAGTGTTCTGTGTTTGATTTATTTTTGAAAAGCCGCCTTTTAGTTTATGAATCACGTGACCGGTTACCTATGAATCGCAATAACGCAGCCCACATGTATTGGTCAGGGGCTGTAAACAGTACGCACTCCGCACCATAATATTAAGCGCAAGGTGGGAATTTTCTGTGCTTCGCACCCAATAGATATTATAACGATAAGCGCTAGACGGCTTAAGGCCAAATCGAACGAAGCACAACGCACTTGGTTGCGCACGGTAAGCCTAGACTGAGTCCCTATCCTCCAAAAAACCGTTCCGCGGCGCCCTTATTAATAATTACCCCAATCTTTAAACAAGCGTACTAAAATACAACCTGCCACTGCAATCATCCGAACGGACGGAGCAAAAAAACGAAAAAACCCAAAATCCGAGGGATCACTTTTCTCTCAGATTTTTTGGAGGCAAAAATCAGCTCAGTAGAGGAGGGGGTGCGGCCTCCTCATGAATAATAATGACGAGTCATGGGGCGGGCAGGTGCATGGCACCAGGGTCATCCTCCTTGAGCCTTGCAAAGCATTGGGCTGGCATGGCATGACTTGGCATTGCCCGAAAAAGTAAACAAAGCGGATACATGACTGAAAGTTGTTTTCATCGGAATGGAACGCCGCCCTTGCTGTATTTTTTAGTTAATATCTATGGTTAGCGTTTGGAATTTCCTGCCTGGTCATGTGACCACAACGCATGAAATGCATGAATGTGGGAGAAGAAACAACCATCATTCTCTATCTACATGTATAATTATACTTATAGTCATGATTATGATGATCATGATGATATTCTGTTCACCTCTGTCAACGGTGAAGGGTAAAGAAGTCAAGATGCGATTGATTGTTGCTTCGTGTAAATTGGGATTAAATTTTAGCCTATACTAATAGCTAACTGGCAAGCTGGCCTAAGGCTAAGCCTAGACTAGCCCAGGCTAGACTGTCAACGGACTAGTCACTAGGAGTATGCTGGGAGCCCTAGCCCCTCCTTGGCTGCTAGTGCTACGTGTCCTAGCCTAGAGAGTAGGGACGCACCCCAGCACAACCCTATTCCCGATAATAAAGCCAGGGGAATGCATACCATATTCAACTTGATTTTCATTAAGCCGTAAGGTAGGACCACCTCTTCTTAATTATCTTGCAGTTGTACTGTGTGATTCAAACACAAAGATGCAAAAACAAAAAACTTGTCTGGGATGTGTTTGATCGTGTGTCCTTTCCTCCTTTCATGCACATGTGCATGTATTATGATGTAAGCTTAAGTTTGTACTAAGGTCCTATAAATTAAAAATGGACTTTCTATTATGATTTCGTGATGTGCATGTCACTCTCTCCTTCGCTATTACTTGCATATCATGTTTATTTTTTAGATCGACAAGCTATAGCCTAGCTATCCATGTAGCCACTGTCTTTTGGTTACTTTAGAGTTTTACATTTTAAACAAGCTTTAGCCAGCGCTAGCAGGCCCTATTCTGATACTAGAGACCCGGCTACAACGGTGCCCCTTAAGCCAGCCCTAGGCAAGTTATCCAGTATCAGCAGTTATCGGGGTATAGCTACAGTATAATAGACCCTAGCCTGGGGTAAAACATAGTTTTAGCTATCGAGTTCCTGTAGCTGCCCCTATAGGCCATGTAAGCACCAACTCTAAGCCATAGCAAACTAGTCCTAGGCTTCATTCGCAATCACATGTATACACCTGTACAACTACATTGCCTGCATGACTAGCATATCACTGCCTATCCAGACTATTGGCACGGCCATACGTCACGGAGGATGGCATCTGGCCACCTGCCATATGCCTGGTTTTATAGTCCCACAAACCAATGCAAATAAGGCCTAGCTGCTAGAATAGGGGATAAAACGCAAACAATAATGCCTATTGGCTAGTAGTCTAGTAACATAAGTAGTTATCATGCTTCCTAGGCCTATATAACATATGCCACTATTGCTGTATGAAAGATAAGCTGGGTGTTTTGGTCTTGCTGAAACTTGTTTTGGGCCACATAAACTAGGCTACATAAAAAACAATTATATATTTAGAATTTTTTAAAAAAAAAAATCCTGACCATGCCCCTGGGTGACCATGTCACAAGGTGTTTTTTAGGGAAAGAGAGAGGTTTTGAAACATTATTTTTCACAATGTAAAATTAGGCACTGAGCAACAATAGGCTTATACTCAAAGGCAAGCGTCAAAATCCATTTTCGGTTCAGGTACCGTGGGCCTAGGTCAGTTTAATAGGCCTAGGACCAAACCCAAACCCGAATTTTGTAGTCAGCATAGGCTAATTTTAAAATGGAAGGCCTAGCTTCATTTTTGGTACATTTTATTTATAAGGCTTTAAAATAGTATTACAGGTTCCATGGTTAATGAGGAAAAATATAGCTTTTTCTGACACCAACATGTTGATTACCTCTGGTAAAAGCTGAGGTCCTGTCGAAGTATTACTTTTCAAGGGGCATTTCGTGACATACAACAACAGCCTCTTCTTCCTTCTCTCCCCCGCCTCACCTAAAAAAAGTTGAGATTTTTTGTGTGCCTGTAGACTCTTATGTGTCAAATTCGATTACATTACTCTGCCAGAAATAATTGGGTTTTTTTTCTTTATCATAAAAAATGTCTAAATATCTCTTGAAAACTACTACTTTTAGCCTTAAAAGAAATGTGGGTAAAAGTGGAATGTTTACACCTATGCGAGCGGCCTCGGGAAGCCTTAAGAATACTTCTTTTTTTTCTCGGCCTAATCCACCATTTTAGACATGTATGTAACTGTAAGTGGCAAAAAGACTAGTATGGAAAGTTAAATTCTCAAAACATCACTAACACCATATTTTAGGGCCACCAGATGTTTTGGTTTATGGGTGTTTGTCAACCCGTATTGGGAGGGGAAGAGGGGACGGTCCGCGGATCCCTCCAAAAAAAGTACCCCCCAAAGTGGATTTTTTACTACAGTTTTTTGAGCCTGTCCTTATTTATTTTTGCGTTTAATTAATTTACTCATAACCAAACCAAATCACAATGCAAAATAGTAAGAGAAACTACTGAGTAACTTTAGAACTATCTCAACTAACTAATTAAATAATAACTAATAACTTATAAATTCTGGATAAATAAATTACCTGTCTAAATAACTCTGTATCAATAATCTAAATAACTGAATACTGATCAATAGATAAATACTCAACTAACCACTGATAATACCTTGATAAACTAAAAAAACTAAAGAAGTTTTAAATAAATAGAAAGTAAAAGAACACACACACAAAAAAAACGAAACATTTAAATTTAAAATTTTATTATCAAATAAAATAAAACGACTATCAGATCAGAGAACAAGATTGGAATGTAACATTCAATTATGTCTCAAAAAAACAAACAAACAAACAAAAAACACAAACGGAAAAAAAACCCCATGTAAACTGAGTCTTTCACAAACAAAAACTTTCAAATCCGCTCATTGAATAGCGTAGTTCCCGCTAATTTAATGCGCGCCAACGTCTGTTAATTACGCGAGCGCAACAGTGCTACTCTTGTAGTAGTGTAATTATCATAGCCACAAAGCGCTCACCTATCGAACGTTTTTTTGTCAGTCGTCACATAGCACCCTCGCAGGGGCCGGGCGTATATGTTGCCGACGGAAGGATTCAGTCTAACTAAGGCCCCTCCCTATAAACCCCCTGTATAAGCTGGAGGAAAAATTTCCTTCAATGATTAGGTTCACGAGCTAAACGCGTAGTGTCACTCTTGGCGCAATGTGCGCGTTACGCTGTTGCTCTGTTCGCTGATTAAACGCGACATGACTGACGCTCACGCATGTGTTTACAGCATTTAGTTTTTCCAGTCAATACAAACAAGGAAGTGCTAAATTTTATCCTTTTTCTGTTGGGTTCATAGTCCAGTGGTTTTTTTTTAATATATTTCTTTAAAGACACAGTGAAAGGGTTAAAAATAATTAAAAGTTGCAGGAATAAAGGATCTGTTGGTAGAATTTTCAAAAGGAAAAAAACGGCAGTATTCAAAGATATGAATTTCCATTCATTTAGGTGTTGTAATAAGTACGAACAGTAATGACTAGAATATCCGATTTTTGTTCTTATTTGTTTGCTTCTAGTCTTATATGATTTGCAGGGTATGTTAGAACATCTGCACTTGTTACAGACATGCAAAAATCTGATTTTTGATGATTTTTTATTTTCAGATTTAGCATATCACTGATAGTGATGCATGTTCGAAATTAAGGAAAGCATGCCAAATCGTATAAGACTTTTGTTTTTGTTGTTTTGTTTCATTTTGGTAAACAATATAGGGTATAGATTTAGGGGATCATTTCCCAAATGACGATCACATCATATACAAATGATTTGAAACTGCATGGGCATGCATGGCGTAGTGAGAGTCATCTGATTGAGGGGTATAAACAGCTATACCAACTTGAGATTGACGGCCTCGTCTGTTTTTCTGCAATTTTTCAGTGGAAGTTGAAGAGGAACGTACCCCCTGTATCACGGGAAGGTTAAGGGGTGTATTCTGAGGTTAATAACAGAGAATTTTCTAAACATATTTTGAGAGAACGCGTATTTTACAGTTTAAAAAGAAAACGGAAGTTGTTAAACCAACATGTCGTCTTTTACGTAATAATTAAGTAAATGCACGACAGAAAACCCAAGCATGCTTGTCTAGGACTGCAGCTATGCAAGTTATAAAATTCTAAGTTTTTGGTTTTCTTTTGGGCTTGTTTGTTCCTTCTTTTGGACTTGTTTGTCCAACGCATTTGTGGAAATTTAATTCTTTCTCTTTTTTTCTCGCTTTCTTTTTCGTTCTCTGTCTTTCTCTTTCCCTCGTTTTCTCTCTCGCTTTTCCTTTCTTTCTTTTATTTTTTAATTTTTAGGAGTCTTTTACAAGTATATTTTGTAAAAACTTTTAAGGCAAAACGTGCAGAACATGCTGATGATTTATGAAATGTTTTCGGGAGGGTTTTCAAACGCAGACTAAATGTAAAAACATGCCCCTGTATTATAACGTACATGAGTATAGCCTGGGCTGGGAAAATATCCCAGGTGTAGCTGGTCTCTCTTTCCCAATTTATCCCTTGTTAATGGTAATCATTGCAAAAAGGACCGGAAGTCAAACAACTTTATAGGAAAAGTTCAATGGGGGGGGGGGGTCTTTAAAAAAAAAAAAAAAAAAAAAAAAAAAAAAAAAAAAAAAAAAAAAAAAAAAAAAAAAAAAGTTCAGGCGAGACAACAAAAGTGAAAAATAACCGGTTGAAAGACAAAAACATGGATTTCGAATCTTAAACATTTTCCTCATTTTTACTTCATAAATAGGGTCCTTCATTTAGTTTTATTATTACTTATTTTGCTTATTTTTTAAATCACATTCTTTATTATAAATCTAAGATGAGCTCCGCATGCATGCCAGATAATGAGTTGCCTAAACGTTTCTTGTCATCTGCACTGTAAACTATAATTAGATGTCCTGTCTATTACAGTCCCTTCTTCAACAATATAGAATTCAAAGAAACAAAGAAAACACCATAAGTCACAAAGGTGTCTTCCATCAAATCATACCGAGTTAAAAATTGGTTTCAAATACACGTCTTATAAGCGGTGGGATTTTGAGGATTTCAACTTTTTATGGGCGAAAAATTACGCGTTCTCCCTTCGCTTCCGTTCAAAAATTTCTCATCCCCTGTGCTTCCCTGATGTATCCATTTAAAAGTTGAATGTAAAAGTTCATGTTCCTTCCTCCCTGTTGAAACTTTCATACCCTCCTCTCGCTTACGGTTGTTGTTTTCGTATTCCCCGTATAGCCTCCAACTCCATTCCCCCTGGTGTAAATAACGACCGACCCTTCCCTTCGAAACGGAAGAGGCTTGCATGCGTGACTTGTATGAGCGTTTTCTGTATTATCCGTGTAGAGAAAAGTGATTTGTGCCTAACAAGACACTGTCATCATGGTCATGTCATGTCTCAAACCTGGTTTCCAAGAGTGTCTATTGATACCAGTGTTATGCAAATTCTCTTTTTTTCCTTTCCCCATAGCTCCCCTTCCTTTTACTGTTTCATTTCTTCCCAATTTTCTTCCTGTCTCGCTTTGTTTATCCTATAGGTCTTTACACCTTCAGGGTAGGTGTGCGTCATCGCCCAAATTCATCGCGTACAGCCCTTGAATTGCGCATGATGAGTTTAGCGACGTGCGTTCTCTTAAGCGTGCTGCGTGGCGATTTGTAAACGGTTCGAAAATAACAAGCGAAATTCTCATGCCTCACTGCGTGCTCAAAACGCGCAGGCACGGGCCCTTCTAGCACATTCGGCGCTATAAGATTTCTGTGCTCGCACGCTAGGGAAACGCCACCGGGAAACGCTACCGGGCGTAGCAAGCCTTCGGAGCAAGATGCCCCACTTTCAAGATTCCTTTATACCCGGTCGTGTTATTCCTTCAATAATCTACAAACGATATCGGCACCAGCGACTGGGTTTAGGGGGCGATACACTAAATATTTTATTTTGTTGGCCCTTTGTTTTTCAAACGCGCCTATCTCTGCCAGATTTGAGCTTTTAGTATCACAATTAAGTTCTGTTTGTCTTTCGAATTATTTCGACCATAAACAAACTTCAAGGTTAGATTTTTCCTAACAGCCCTTGCCGCCAACATTATGCGAGTTCCCTCAATTGAAAACCCCAACAGGTCCCCTCTGAATGCCATGTAGTTCCCTACGATTTGGGTTTGTAAAATTAACCAAATTTGCAGCTTTTCCTATATTATATCAATGCACAAATTCACAGCTTTCATTTGATACGAATTTTACTTTCTAAGTCCAAATAGTCGGCGAGATATCGCCTAAAACATGTTGGCACATTGTGTGAAAGCAGATATAGTCCGGCGGGAGCCACAGTCCGGAGCTCCATAGACGATAACGGAATAAAGCGTGAAACTAATGTTGCGTAAAGAGTCAACTGAATCGATTGCCATATTGTTCACCATTGTTCCCGGACTATGAGTACGCCGGGTTATAATTACTTCTACACCGGCCCGGATTTCATAAATTAATGCTCCTGTGCTGATTTGAGGCCCACGGGGTCCTCTCGATATTCCGAAGGTTCATTATTCCGAAGGTTCGTTATTCCGAAGGTTCATTTTTCCGAACACGTGTTTTTCGAATCCTTAAGGGTTCGCTAATCCGAAACCTTTTTAAGAGGTAGTATGGGTATGTGCCGTCTATAAGACCCTCATTTTCAGGCTCTTTTTCAGTTCCAGTGACTCCCATTTTAAGACCATTTCAGTTCCAGAGACCCTACTTTTCATGTCCAAAGCCATATTCTACCAAATTTTCTTCGAAACACCTCAAAAAGTAGCTGGAAATTGAAAGAAATCGCAGCTATTTTCTGAAATTTTTGGAAAACCTAGTTCTGGATACCCCATTTTTGGGGTAATCTCGATATTCCGAAGGTTCGTTATTCCGAAGGTTCGCTATTCCGAATCTTAAAAAGGGTTCGTTTTTCCGAATCTTAAAAAAAGGGTTCGCTTTTCCGAATTTTAAAGAGGGTTCGCTATTCCGAATCTTAAAAAGGGTTCGCAATGCCGAATTTCAAAAAAGGTTCGTTATTCCGAATTTCAAAAAAAGATTTCGACGCTATTCCGAATGTTGTTTTTTCACATTGGTGAGCACGAATCGATGATTGAATGTATTCGTACATGATGAATTATCTGGATACTTTGAATGCCCCTGAAAATCATTACCACTATTTATTTCTGAGGTAGTTCAAACTGATAACCAACAAAATAGTCACCCTATACTTGTTTTTATCTTGTTTTTTTTTGTGCTGACACCAAATTGTTTGGCAACTTAAACCTTACCCTAAACCCTAACCCTAACACTCTCAACAACCTTTTGCCCTAACCTAACAGTAACCTTAACCCCCATATACTAACCCTACACCTTGCAACTAAAACTGATCGTATCAAATTGTCTCTTTAATCAATTGTTCTTAAAAAACAAAATTCGGAATAGCGAACCTTTTCTGAAATTCGGAATCGGTTTCTGGTCAGGAATAAGCGATGACCCTTTACTTATCGGAAAACGACCCTTTTTTATAATATTCGGACTAATTATCGTTTTGAAAGTCGGAATTACTACCCCTTTTTAAAATTCGGAAAAGTAGAACCCTCATTTTCGGAAGAGCGAACCCTTTTAAGGATTCGAAAAACACGTTGTTCGGAAAAATGAGCCTTCGGAATACGACCTCGGAATATGAACCTTCGGAATATCGAAGGACCCCGTTGGTCCTCACACATCACCGGAGCATAATTTATGAAATCCTGGCGGGCACATAACTACCCAGAATTTTGAGACCCCCCCCCCCCCCCCCAGAGATGAAACCCGTGCTTTATGCGCTCCTCTGGTACCGCTATATCTTTGTGCCCCCCCCCCCCCCCCCCCCACCCCCGCCTTATCTAGAGCAATGAAATTTCAGGAGGCATTTTGAATTTATGGTCTTAAAATACCTCTTTGAACCTAATGACAATGTCATTTTTTTCAGATTAGATTGAAAATTCCACCCTGTTTTTTTTTTTGTTTTTTCAAACTCCACAGAATCGGTGTTTCTCATGGCGTTTCACATATGTCGCCGTATCAGACCGACAAGACGGTTTCTAATTCCATTTTTTTGCCTCGCCTGAACTTTGTTTCTGGCAGAGATAGACTTAGTAATCTAATCACTTTTCTGTCTGTTCGTCTGTCCGACCGTCTGTCTGTCTGTCATGCTGTTTGTCTGTCCAGTGTAAAAACCTTGTGTCCGATCTTCTGGATTTCCCGTAAGGGCTACGATGATGTAACTTGGTGGAAACGTACCGGGATGAGAGTTTCTCGACCAGCCTGATTTATATATTGTGGCTAAAATTAAGTATCTAATTTGTATATTTAAGAAAGGTTTCCCGCAGGCTTTTGTAAAAGTTATCTAGATTCCGTAAGACGTATACATGTGTAACTTGGGAAGAAGCGGGTTGAAGAGTTCGCGACCTGATTAGCTTTCGGGGTATTTCGGCAAATTAGGTATCAAATTGGCTAATTAATACTGCAAAATCACGTAATTGTTATATTTTTGAAACGGTACATGGGATGTGTACAATTCCTTCACTGCATGAAAGCTACCTGGTGCGCATCTTGTTTGCAATTTGAAAGTAACGCGATATATGCGGCTAGGTTTTACAATAGCTATTAAATATGCGTAATTGCTGTTCGCTGAAACGGTACATTTACTTGATCCTCCCGCGCGCATTGAATTGGAGTTTCGCTTCGTCATAGATTCTGCTAGAATCTCATATAAGGCCCTCCCATTCTAAAATATACGGTACATGGCTATGCAAAGGTCCTGTGCCTACTGAATCTACTATGCCATGCATCTTTTGTGTGGATCATAATTTGCGGTCAAGGTGCATGTGGGCCACTTAAGGTGTTGCATCATGATTTAAATGGGGGGGCCGTCGAATTTCTTAAAATTTGTATATAGTATTCATTTGCGCTGAATAACAAATCTGAAATCAAAAATAGGGCTCACTATATTCGTTTTTGAAAAAAGAGTTTCAAAAAGTACCATTTTTGCTAAAATCTTACATTATTTACCACGCAACTCTATGGAAAATGCGACACCCTATCAAATGCCCCAAAAAGTAACAAAGGGGCCGAACGTTTTCTGATTTTCACATATGTTTAGTATAAGTTGCATACTTTGCAAAAAAACGAAATACAAAATGGTGTCCACCATATAGTTTTCCTGAAAACCGCCGGAAAACGGTCATTTTTAGAGGGAATATTTGATTAAATTCCCGTCTTCAACTAGAGTCCCGCTGTTCTCGCCGCGTTTATTTTACGCTATATGTCACCAGCAAAACAAAAAATGGGTGCGTGAAAGGCGAGACGCCGTAATTAATCAGCGCGTTCTTAGACAAGTCCAGCAACGTCAGAGTTCTACGCGATTTTTTCGAACGCTTTAACAACTTCGCGTAAACGCAGAGGGGGAAGTCGCTCAGAATTTTTGGGACGCAAAATCGCAAACGAATTCACGCTGCTCATCTCCGAGTTTATTAAAACCGGCTTGCGCGTACTCCTTAGAAACCACTCATAATGCCAACACCTTGAAGGGACATTTTGGTTTCAAATTGCAATTAATGTCAATGCTTGGAAACCACAGGTCCATTTTCAGCCAAATTTCTCAGATTTGGGTTGCCGGAGTTTGTTTACATTACAATAAACTAGGTCAGCATGTGTTTTATTTGGCATTATATGACTGTGTGTGATTTGGTGTACAACACAAGACTATCAATGCAAAACCCCCACCGTGGTGCTACTCCTAAAACCTTTCTTATGTTTTATAGGGGACCTTTAAAGGGGACATGTGGGTGTTTGGGGAGGGGGAAGGTGGGGGTGGATGTTGGAGGGAGGGGTGGTGTTGTGAGGGGCACAGGTGGGGTGTTGGGGAGGTGGCCAAGTGGGGTGTTGGCGACGGCTGGCCAGTGGGTGTGGGTGGGATGTGGGTGGTGTGTGGGGAGGGTGGCAGGGGGGGGAAGGGGGTTGGACGAGGGGCAGGGTGGGGGCTGGCGAAGGGGGAAAGCGGTCGGTGGGGGTGGGGAAGCGGGACAGGTGGTGGGTGGCGGAAGGGGGTCATGGTGGGGGAGTTGGGTGGGGTGGGGAGTTAGGGGGCTGCGGAGGGGCCCGGGTGGGGGGTTAGGGATGGGGCCGGGTGGGGGTTGGGAAGGGGCCGTGTGGGGGGGTTGGGAAGGGACGGGTGGGGGGTTGGGAGGGTGGCAGGGTGGGGGTTAGGGATGGGGCCGGGTGGGTGTGGGAAGGGCCCGGTGGGGTTGAGAAGGGGGACGGGTGGGGATTGGGGGGGGAGAGGGTGGGGGTGGGCAAGGGGGGACGGGTGGGGGGTGGGAAGGGGGACAGGTGACTTGGGAGGGGGGTCGGGTGGGGGGACTAAACGTTATTAGTTCCCCCAAAGAGAATGTGTGTAAATGAAAATTAATCTCAATATCTCCGAAAAACGAAGGGTTCAATGGATTTTTTGCATAATATTTTTGTCAGAAAATGTGTTCTTTTATGAGAACATCCCATTAACTGGGTCTGAACCTATAGAACCCAATATGAGAAAATTGAACATTCAGTTCTATCGGTAGTTTTTTACACACACAATCTCTATGGCTCTGACGAGTACCAGACATTTTCCCACGGTGCTACGCACTCGGCTGGTTAATTTAGTATGCACGCTCATACTTTCCGCACCGCCGTAGTAAGGGGGCACAGTACAAAATGGTTTTCCTATTGAAACACGTGCTTTGTGCGCTCTGTTTTATCCGTCATATATTCCCCCTGCCTTACCTAGAGCAGTGAAATTTGCAGGAGAAAATTTTGAATTCATGGTCTTTAAAATATCTTCATTTGAACGAAGATTAAAAATGTCAGTTTTTTGCAAATTATAGATTTGAAAATTACACCCTGTTTTTCCTAACTCCTGAGCCCCACAGAATCCGTGTTTCACGGCGGTTCACATATGTCGCCGTATCATACCGCCAAGACGGTTTCTCATCCTATTTTTAAATATAAGTTAAATATGAAAAAAATGCGCAAATGAATGATACCAAAAGGAAATCTGTAGGACAAATATCCGCCACAAAACTACACAAATTACGCTCAAATTCTAGTTTTTAGAGGAACTATATGGCGGTGTTGCACTTTCCACCGCGGAAGGATTTTGTACTGTGATCCCATAAATAAACACACTTCTCAGAAAAACATCTCGTCTGCAGAGTTCATCGTTCTTTCCAACATTTTCCATTATGAACTCTGTATACTAAATAGTGCACGGCATGGAACCATCTCGCGCGTGAACATATTCGCAGAATCTTCAGAAAAGTGAAAGATCGCAAAATTAGCAAATTTTTCTGCCTTGAAATCCAACCAAAAGATCAATCATTTTGAAACCTAAACAATCAGTCTTACCCGATTGAAGGAGGCGATTATTATAGCGTGATTTTTTTTGTTTATTGTTTAGCCAGGTGTGGCAGGAGATATGGTCCTCCGGGCTCACAGTCCGGGAACAATGGTGATAAATAGGGCAATCGATTCAGTTGACTCTTCACTCAACATTAGTTTCACGCTTTATTCCGTTGTCGTCTATGAAGCCCGGACTATGATACCTGCCGGACTATGGTTACTTTCACACTCATATCACGAGGACAAGTCACCAAAACACGTGATTACTTTTAGGATTGGCTGATGAAAAGAATTCCCGCGGATTCAGTAAGACCAATCGGAAAGTAAAACAGTCGTCAATAGGGGCATTGTTACATTCTAACACCTGAGCTTATTACAGAACAGGAATTAGTGCTTGGAAATATCTGTAAGACGTATACTACATCATGGCTCGCACCAAGCAAACGGCACGTAAATCTACTGGAGGTAAAGCACCTCGTAAACAATTAGCTACCAAAGCTGCACGGAAATCTGCCCCTGCAACTGGTGGAGTAAAGAAACCGCATCGATACCGACCTGGTGAGTAGTATACATCAAAGCGCTGTCGATCTAGATTACTAAGGATTGCTTTACAATGGCCTGGTGTGAAAGTGATGCACTACCATGTTGAGTTGTATTTAAAAATATGGTTTAACTCACAGATATTCAAATGTCATTAATTTTATCCTAATTTTGGTCCAAATTTTGGTAATAAAATAGCCATAAAATTTGAAAATATCCCTATCCACCCCATTTCTCGGAATTTAGTATTGTGCCACCACCGTATGAATTCGGCAGCCTCAACGGAATAACCTGCATGTTGAAGGATATGGTGGCAGAATACCGAAGTCCCCGGACCGAAGTCATCCCGTTTTGACTATGGTCCGAATAAAGGCAGTTAATATTTGTTTGTTATGAAGTTAGTAGTATTCAGCCACAGGTTAAAATTTTATATATGATCAAATAACTTACCTTAAAGCGACTCAGATATTGTCTATTAGGAGGGCGCCCGCAAATTCAAAAATTCGTGTTTTTTTGCATGTACATAAAGCGTGTCCATATACTAATCACTGTTGAAATTGCAGCTTAAAATAACTCGAATTCCTTCATATAGAAAATCAACGCTTTTGTTTAAATTTCCCGATCCGGAAATTTTATTATACACAGTAATCCTATGGTACGTATACTACCATAAATGTTTACTGCATCAAAACAGAAAAATCCGATTCATCTCAAATTTCTGGATCTGTGGCATTTTATTAGAGGTTTACTATCTTTAGTTCTAGTTGACTATTTTGCATTATTTGACCCAAAAAAAATAATTTTTCGAAATCTCTGCGTCATGCTTTAATGACTTCCAAAGAAATTTTTAATCATTTAGGTTGGGAGAAAGTATTTCCATATTCTCAAATATGACATCTTTTTAGTGATTTTCTTTCGTCTTTCGTCCGCTTAGTTAACTGTGTATGTCGCCATTTTGTCCTCTAAAGGTCATGCGTGTCATCTAATTTGGATGCATTCCATTTCGCTATAGAGGGTAAAGTTCACGTTGCCCTGCATATTACTATGCACATTGGCCCATGAGTTTTAGAGGGTTTTGAAGTAAGGGGAATGAATTAGGATTAGGGCGAACGAAAATAAAAAAAAAAACGTCTGCTTTTACGGGCCCGACCGACCCTGATTTTTCATGTTTGCAGATTTTTTTTTTAATTTTGGATGTTTTTTCCAAAAATACTGTAACAGCAGTCCTGTTTTTAGCCCAAATTTATATCAATTTTGGCAAATTTTTTTTAGAAAATTTGTAAAAATTTTCATTTTTTCTATTGATTTTTTCAGATTTTGTGGGCTATTAGGAGGCCCAATTTGAGCTCCAAAAAGAAAAAAAAACAAAATTTGTCGCCCGACCGACCGACCGTACTCGGAAAGGTTCCGCTCGCCCGTAAAAACAGGTTTTCATTTTTTCCGTCGCCTTAGGGTTTAGGGTTAGGGTTAGAGTTAGGATAAGTTAGGTTAGGGTTAGAGTTTCGGGTTGGGGTTTAGGGTTAGGGTTAGGGTTAGGGCTTAGGCTTAGGGCTTAGGGTTAGGGCCTTAGGCTAGGGTTTAGGTTAGGCTTTATAGTTAGGGATTAGGTATACCACTTAGTCAATCCTACTCCACTAGTGCACTTCTACACACTTTGAAAACCACTTGTCAATCCTACATCACAAGTCAAACACTAGACAATCCCATGCTATACCACTTGTAAGTCCACTCCTAACCGGATTTTTTTTTTTTTTTTTTTTTTTTGCTTATTAGTGTCAAAATGAACCAGTTTCTTAGACAACTGTTTTAAACTGCGTTTTGATGGCTTCATGGAATAAAGTGCAATACTAGATTACTAGATTTTTTTTGCTTATTAATGTCGAAATATAAGGCGACGAACAAAGAAAACCCTGTTTTACGGGCGAGCGGACCTTTCGAGTAGGGTCGGTCGGTCGGGCGAATTTTTTCTTTTTTTTTCTTTTCTGGAGCTCAAAATTGGCCTAAAATAGCCCCAAAATCTGAAAAATCAAGAGAAAAAATGAACAATTTTTACAAATTTTCTGAAAAATATTTGCCAAAATTGATAAATTTCGGCTAAAACAGGCTGATTTTACATGATTTTTGGAAAAACTAAAAAAAATTTTGCAAAACTGAAAAATCAGGGTCGGTCATTTTCTCCCCGTTAACGTACATTCATATATATTTGTGAAAAAAACACCCCTAAATGCTATTTTGGTACTGGCCAACCTCTATCCTTTGACTTCAAAGGAGCCGTCGCCAACGGCGTTTCTATATTCTAGTATTTTGAACTCCACAAAACAAATTCAAATTTAGGTTGAATTTAACCCAATATTTTCATCTTTGACAGCCATTCCACTTCCCTTATGGCCATTTCCCGTCACAATATGGACAATATTTTCAGAATATACATATTTTACGTTTCTTATATATTAATATTATATACATATTAGATAGCCAGTTATATTTCCAACCACAAACCCTTCTTCCCAACGCAATTACACGGTGGTCTACTGGATAGACGGAAGACTCTAGGTGATTACGGTCCAGGTTCGAGTCCGGCGGTAACCATAGGAATAAATGTTAGTAGTTAAGTAGTAATAAGTGTAAATATACTGTAGAGTAAGGTAAGATAAAGGATATGTAAGTCAGAGCGTGGACGGGGAGCGTAGGATAGAAGGAAAAGAACGAGTAGGTGGAAAGAGACACACAACAAGTATTACGATCATTTTTTTTTTCGCGTGATTTTTTTTTTCATTTTCTTTTAGTATAAACCCCAGAAAAATACCAGGCCCCATTTTTACTCTACCCCCATCAAAAAGTCGCCCTCTTTTAGAATGTCGATCTAGTGATATGGGGAGAAAATTTGAGCAATGTAGGCTTGTGGCTGAATACTAAATTCTTTCCATTTGTTTTATTAAACTCATAGATAGATCCTTTCAGCTGCAGTAACGAGACTATACAGCTAGGGCAGAAAATTACTATACCGATCAAAAGGTTACTACCGGTCCAAAAAAATTACTATACCGGGCATAAAAGGTACTATACCGGGTAAAAAGGTACTATACGCGTTTTATGCAAAAATAGAGGAACTATACCATGCCATGTGACTTTCATTTAACCAATCAGATGACGAGGATCTATCTATACAAGGTATATATATATATATATAATGAGATAATGTTCTAAAAAAATGGCCAAAAATGGGTGAGTGAAATAGGGTTAACAAGAATATCGGGGAAGTCACATTGATTAATTTCCTACAAAAAATACTTTTGTAAGAACCAACGCGACGTTTTCATGTCAGTCTTTACGAATGAACGCGCGCGTGTATGAGTTTCTTTTCTTTCCCTCCCATTTGTGTGATATTTTTGCTTGTGTGTGTAGTTTGTACTACTAACAAGTTATGGTTATGGAGATATAACACACAAATCATCAAATGTCAAAGGTCATCACGAAAGGTTAAATCTTAAATATTGCTCCGATTTCTTCAAAAATGGGCTCAAATTGTTCATCTTTCCTCAGACTGCAACAAAAACATTTTGCATCTAACATATTTTTAAAATTCGGAGATCAATAGAGGTCAATGGGGTTGACCTTGTTTGTCATTTATCTCGATAAACAAATACAAATGAGTGTCAACTACTTTTGCTGCAATCCCTGTGGAAAGGTTAACAATTTGAGACCATTTTAAAGAAATCGGTGCAATATTAAAGATTTAACCTTTGGTGATGACCTTTGACATTTGACGATTTTGTCTTATACCTCGGTAACCATACCTTGTAGGTAGTACAAACTATACCTTTTTTAATCCTTGTAACAAGAGGAACAATTTGGTTACCTTTTTACAGCAATAAAAGCATTTTTAATTTTTGACCCCTGTATTATGAATTTCCCCCTCCTGGATTCCACCCACACTTTCTCGAGGGGCACCCCCGCTAAATTTGTTCATAAACCTTCACAGAAGACAAATCCACTGAAAAATGATGCTCTGCTCTCCACGGTCACGGAATTGCCCCAAATGACCCAACTACACATTGACTACCTGCGGAAAAAATGTCAAAAAACTCTGAACCTTTTATGAGTAATCAAAAAGCTAGAACCTATTCAGAACCAGTCTTCGACTATGTCGAAGCTAAAGAACCTACTCTACATCTAAGATGGGAAAAGTTAGCTCTTCAACAATGCTCTTAAAAGTAATGTTATCCCAACACATTAGGGTACATTTTCGCCTAAATTTACCAAGTTGGTCCCTTTAGGTGATAGTACCCGATAGTTTTATCTATAAATACAGTTACAAGGTCTGTAACACAGACTACATTTACGTAAATTCATAAACAGGCTTGTTCGAATGCCACCACTATTCTACAGATTATATCCAAACCAGAAATGTTTTGTTTCTGTAAAATCCTCGCTACTGTCTTGACTGGTCGAGCTCTCTGATGTAAATTGTTGTAATCCACCATTTTCACTCAGCGTTCGTTTAGGTGGCTCGTTCGCCCACTTTGTTTTGAATCGGTTGGCAATGAGGAGTCATGCGCTATAGAAAGGTACATCACAGGTCATAACTTATCTTTCCTGCCACATATTCACTATACTACAATCTTGTTCAAAATTGTTGGAACACTTTGTGCAGATTTGGTTCCCGCCCCCTCATTTCAATGTTGCATGAGCACGACTCACTTGAGCAATCTCGCACCGTATTATTTTCAACACTGATTGGGAGGGGATGGGGAGGGGGAAAGAAAGTTATAGTTACAATGCGTTTCAAGCCTATTATCACTTTTATAGCTGCCAATATTAACAGGTGTTCCAAGGACTTATGAACAAGATTGTAGTATTTTTAGGTTGCATAAACTATATTCAAAATTAAACTTTGGGCCACTCTGATTTTTGACTAAAAAAACCACATGGTGGCCAAAATCCAAATTAACTTAAAATTGGTTAAAGACGTATTTTCCGTTGTGAAAAATCACAAAACCTAAATTTCCCATTTTAATTTACAAACACATAGGTATTTGCTTTTGACAAAGTGAAATTTCAAATGATCGAAAGAATTCAAAATGACCGTCACAAACGTTCAACACATTGATAGATTACCTTAAGTTTATTAAGGATATTATCTGAATGCAACTGATGCATTAACCTATTGTTGAGCTACTATAAGAAAACACATAGGGCTATCATTTTTTCTCAATGTGGCGGCTAAAAGAATTCAAAATGGCTGACATTTGGGTTAATATAGTGTTATTACATTTATTACTAAACTATATAGCAACCGATTCTCTTTAAAATCTGGAAATTCAAAATGGCTACCAAATTCATATAAAATCACGAATTTAGTCGTGTTTTAGTCAAAAATTGCATTTTGACCGCCATTTGTATTTTTATGGCAGTCATTTTTGGCATAATGATAGCCCATAGGTGCTCTGGTAGTATCACAATTGTATCATGCAGTGATTTGTTAAAACAGAAAATCAAAAAAATTATCAAAATCAGGTTTTTGCATCTGTAACGAGTATAGATGTCCTAACATACCGTACAAGTGATACGACCAAAAGCAGCCTAATAAAGACAAAATCTGATATTTTAGTCATCACTGTCCATACGGACACTTTATGACACGTAATTGAATACTGCTGTTTTCTTCCTTTTCTATCATTTTTTCAGTTGAAAAATATAACTTATGAGAATTTTACGGATATATTCTACACTTTTAAGCTATTCCTCCAAATTTCAAATATTTGACACTTTTTAGCGGATCACTGATAGTGCCTTTAAAGAATAACGTTATTGTTATGCTTACTTGTATATAGCAAATGTGTCGGCCATTTTGAATTCTTTGGGTTACGGCCTAAAACAAATAGACATTTTGCTTTGTAGATGCAAAGACCTATGCCTATGCACGTTAAGAGGGCTATTTTGGGAGTTTCGTGTGCGGTTTTGTTGATGGGTATATACATTTTTAGCTATAAATTTCGAGTCAAATTGGTATTTTGGGCGCCATTTTGTTTTGAATTAAAACAATCAGGGTGGGCTTATTATAAATCAAATACTTATACAACATAAAAGCACTACTGAAATGTGGCAAGAGCTAGTTTAGATATGACCTGGGGTCTACACCTCTTTTGAATGTGGCAGGAAACTAGTTTAGACGAGGGATGTTATTCCAAAAATAACTATAGTAGGATTTTTTTATTCCTGTCAGTTCGTTAAGTTTTTGGGGCGTGTTACCCAATCAGTATAATAGAAATTCGATGTCACGATACCGGATAAGATAAAGGCCATAATTAAAAAATGTCCCTTTTCTCACGAAGAAAATATTACAAAGCAAATGCACTGCAATAAATTCCAAACACCAAACCCCGGGGGGGGGGGCACTTACATACATTCCCGTGGTGTCATCCTCAAGCAGGACCTTTCAGATCTGAGCCTTTACATATTCGATACAAAAAGTTCATGTAAAATGGGTTAAAGCATCATATTCTGTTGAACAAAGTTGAGCATTTCAGCTGTTTTTGATCTCAACACATCCACCTCCAAATGAATTATTACCATCGACAATATGCGTTTACTGACAGGAATAAAAAAACAGACTATAACATAATTATTTACTCGTGTTTTTAACAATTGTTTAAAATAAGCTTTTGGGCCACAGTGAATTTTTACTTAAAAAACAAAATGACGGCCAAAATTCCAATTGGGACCAAAAATTGGCTAACAATTATAAAATGCACTCATAAACTCAAAATTTACACCCTTTAATATACGAACGCATAGGTCTTTGCAGCCACACAATAAATTTTCAATTATGTTGATAACCCAAATACTTAAAAAATGGCCGTCACAAACGCTCAATACAGGTAAACTAATCATAAGTTTAATCTTTACAATATAAGCATAATTTTAATAATGCATTATTAAATAATTGAACTACTTCCAGAAGCCTATAAACTATCATTTTGCCCAAAATGGCGGCCAATAAGAAATACAAATTTCGGTCAAAAATGTATTTTTGGAATAAAATTGACCAAAAATATGTATTTTACATAAAGTGGTAGCCATTTTGAATTTTCCAGCAATATATATATATATATTGGGTGGGAGAGGAGGGCACATTATCTCTCACTCACCATCTTGCGAACACATCGCGGTCTCAGACTCGGCATGATTTGCGTTACCGGGACCGGCATTGCTACTGTTGACCGGCGGCTGTACCGCCCGTTCATTCACCCGTTTCAGTGTTCTTGGTTACCCTCTTGGCAACAGCGGCATTAGTCTTAGACTTAGGAATTTTCACCAATCTTGGTGTACGGGATTTTGACGACGTCGTCGCCTTATCAGCGGGTTTATCTGATTTTTGGGTCGTTACACCCCCAGTCTTAACTTGAACTTCGCTGGCAGACGATGCCAAAGTTGAAGATTTGGAGGCCTCGCCCCCGGTAGTCTTGGAGTTGTCCGACGACATTACTCCGATATCAGAACTTAGTCTGAAATAATCTTTATCTATAAATCTTATATTATCAGAAAATAAGTCCGTATTTGGACAATTCTAAAGATTTACGATAGATTTCGATGGATTTTAAATCCAACAAAATGAACGTAGTTACTACGTTAGATCGATGCACGATATTTATCCTTTAAAGTGTATTACTAAACTCATATATATATATATATATATATATATATATATATATATATATAGTTTCAGTACAAAGTTCGAAGGGCTACGTCGGCATGTATTGTAAAGTTACATAATCAGTTGACCAAAGTCGGGTGTAGTCGCATGCCGTAAAAAGGCCAAAGGCCAAAAGTTTAGCGTTAAACTTTTGGCCTTTGGCCTTTTTACGGCATGCGACTACACCCGACTTTGGTCAACTGATTATGTATATATATATATATAGAGAGAGAGTTTAGTAATACACTTTAAAGGATAAATTACTATAATTGCGCAAATGTCAGCAATCTTGAATTCTTTTAGCCGCCATTTTGAGAAACAGTGATAGCCCTATTATGTTTCTTGTACTATTAAGCAATAAGTTAACAGTGCATCAGCTACATTACGAAAATATCCTTAGGAATAAACTTAAAGCCACAATCAGTCATTTTTTTCCAAATTCAAAACGCCCATTTTGTCTCGAAATTGCTAGTGGTTGGTCATATCAACACCTTATATTACTGTTCTTTGTGAAAACAATTATTGATTACAATTTACCTATGGTCCATGTCGCTATCTCTGTGCAGTGATGTCAGCTATTTGGTGCAGAGATTTTGTGCAGAGATGTTGTGAGTGTATAGAAATGCGGTCTTTGATCGCACACGACTTTGTGTTCGCAGTGTGTTCGCAGTGTGTTCGCAGTGTGTTCGCACACGCTGTCATTATGGAGTCAACGCTTGTGCTTAAACACTGCTATTATTATAAACTGGGCTGACATCACTGCATGGAGATGGTCATATGGACCATAGTTTGAGGGTTCTTTTAAACTCTGAAGCAATGACAATTGCCAGGTTGTTTGTTCATCGCTTAAGATTATGAGGTTGCTTTTTACTTGGAAGCAATCGTTCATGTGGGTTAGGGTATTTTTAAGATCACTATAGCCCATGTCACTAATTTGTTATGTTGGGCACAGATACAAAGCTTTTTGTTTCTGTGAGTATTTATTAAAGATAAGGAAACTGACAAACTCGCGAATCTAATGTCTGAACGAAGCACTTTTTGTTGTAAGATCACAGACTTTGTGATTAGTTAATTCTAGTAATCATAAATAACATAATAACACGTTGCTGCAATAAGGCGCAAGAAGGTATCTATTTGACTGTCTTACTTGTCGTCATTTAATATATTCAACAACTGTTTGATCCCTGAAACAAAGATAATTTTCACTAAATACAGATACAAACATGAATAATGATCATAAACTCACATTTTCTCTTATGCGCTCTAATCAAAATGCAGTAAATCTCACTGGGTTTCCAAACATGAAGCTTTACATAACAATAAGTTGTGATTTTCTATATGAAGGACTTCAATTTGAGCTTAGCTATTTCACACTGTGATTAGTGTATGGACAAGCATTATGTACATCTAAAAAAAAAAAAAAAAAAAAAAGTTTCAGTACAAAGTTCGAAGGGCTACGTCGGCATGTATTGTAAAGTTACATAATCAAGTTGACCAAAGTCGGGTGTAGTCGCATGCCGTAAAAAGGCCAAAGGCCAAAAGTTTAACGCTATGTCAGATATAATCCTTGAACATAACAAATAAGAGTCAGTAGAAACATCCAAGAAATGATGGGCTCTTCATCAGTGCCTGGGGCATGAAAAATGAGGGTGCCCTCCTTGGAAAATCTTTGAGTTTAAGGCCGATTCACAGTGACAACCTGAAATATCAATCCGCTAACATTTGATTTGAGGGAGGTTTCAGACTTGGCTAAAATTCAGCTTCTGAGGCAAACATTTTCTGAAAATGGGACCTTAAGAACTGAATTATGCTTCAACTGGGGGTTTTGGGAACTGCTGGAGAGACGCGAAATGGTGGTCTTAAAGGTGCATTTCGTGATTCCAGCACCTTCTGTTTTATTCATTATTCACTAGATATCCTTGAGAAAACCTTATTCACAACTTTTTAGCTGATCCCGACTTTGCGGTTTTGTGTTATGAGCAAATGCTTTATTTCCCACGGTCCCATATGCCACTGTACTATAATTTCTGTCCGTTTACGGACAGAAAATACAAAATTAATTTCTTACACACACGGTCGAATTTGCATGTAAGATTTGGCACACATGGATTACTAATGTGAACGGTTCATGTAGAGTTCAGATGATTTTACATTGCGTTCAATGGTTGAACAACATAACCCTGCCTACTAAGTGGTGACGACCCTCTATAACTGTTCCAAAATACGACAATTATTTACAAAGTACTTCGAGAATTCTTCACTGAGAAGGGCGATTTTGTGTGTGCACCGTATCGGTGTAAACTCTCGATCTCTCGATACCCAAGTACCTACTATACATCAAACACCTCTGAGAAACGATTCATGGA